>SNQJ01S0083977.1:42651-68796 GCA_010110895.2 Picea sitchensis
AAAGAAATTGCGGTAGGTGGAGATACCTTTGGTATCCTATACATTTATTTTCCAAAAGTAACAATGACACTATGAGGTCTAGATTCATATATAACACGATGTTTCCACATATATGGTTGGGCTAAAAGACCATCACAAAATTCATTTGGGGAAACATCACATAATACCTCATCCTTGAAGGACTTGATTCCATAGGGCATGCAACATTGTTGGTTGATGCAAAGATATCGTCCTTGGTTGAGCCACCCGATGTTGTATGGTTGCAGATGTGTTTTTTTCAAAAAATCCAACCAATTGACGACCTTTGTTGAGATTAGGTTCTTTTAGCTTCCGCTATCAACAATGAAATGCAACAAATAACCCTTCACCCACATCTATGAGTGAAAAAGGCGCTCACCTTCCTTTGAATCTTTTGGCTCATTTGGCTAGACCTTGGTGGTAGCGAATGTGTCACTAAGTTCTACATCAATGATTTACTTTCCCTTGCTAATTCTGAATCAGAGTTAGAGCCTAGATATGACTTTAAGGCTTTCAACTTGGCCATTAATGATTTCTTCGAGCAACATTCATCAGTGTTGTGCCATAATATTTTGTGGAACTCGCTGTTGGTTTCAACTCCATTCCACACTTATGTGCGTACCATCCTTCTTAAGGATGGAGATTTTTAGACCCAGGGTTTGTCCAGAGTTGTCCAAAAATACCTCAAGGCACCGATATATCAATCCTCTTCCAAGGCCGAGGAAGGTCTCATCCAAGATTTAGAGAGGATCAGAGAGACCATAAGGTCTTGTGAAAGGGATGGAGGATTAAACATATGAAACATTACTGCAATTGACATCCATGTAACTCAGGTCTGATAACCTATTTAGGACTAATAAATGAAACAATACACACACATATTCAACTCATTCATCATAGACACATATTAGATTACAACTACCATATCTTTATTACTGGAAGATTCCATCACATTAGAGATATACATTGCGATGAAAAACTTCCTATGAAATTCATGTAACCTCATATCATTACTATATAAAACAATGGAAATACAACATAATGCGCCATGCACCATGCCTTAGGACTCAGACATATCAAAGACACAAGAATATATTCAAAACATCAAAAGATTACATCAGGATCAAAGTGAGCTCGATATTGGTAGCTAAGCTAACTCAAAAATCTCTGCCTAGCTAGATAGCCAACCAACAGACTAACATTCATTCTAAGCTTAGACATCCCTTTTATATCTTTCACTGCCGATGAACACTGTCTCTTTCTACACTACTCCACTCGCTTGTTTGATCCAACTGCCTCACACACTTCTGGTGCCTGCTAGTTCTCCACATAGACTCTTTAAATAAGGGGAAATATTAACTACCTAGACAACTCATCTTTTGGTTTCCCCACTTCTTCATATGCTGCTAACAATAATCATTCGGGAAGGTTTCCTAGTGATTCCTTTCTTGTTTTTGACATACATATTCTTGGTTTTCGGTGCAACTGACAAAACTTGGATCAAAGAACACTTGGTAGTATTTACACTTGACACGCTACTGAAAAAACCCGGTTTGATGCGCACTCTATGGATTTCCTCATGCATTTCCTTAGGTACATGCAAAACTATGGAATAAGCATGCACAACTTCGTTTGTGTGCACACGCAAAACTAAACCCAAAAATTTGGGTGCCAACAGGCCCCCACCACTATTATCCATCTCTTCCTTGAGATAACTGCTTTATGGAATGATCTCGACGACTAAAAATACCGTGCCCTTGAGGTTTTGCACAAATTCTAGAAACTGACTCTTAGGCTCAAAAAAACACTCTTGAAGCGTATGGGTAAGTTGGATGGCCATTTCTGCGATGTCAGCTGTCACTGTCAAAGTTATGAGATCAATGTTGTTGAGATGTTTAATTAGGGGGATGGCAACAACCCGTAGGTCTGAGAACTGAGTATACTAGTCCATAGCCCTGTTGGCCATCAACGTGATCAATTCTCACATCATTTGTTGCTCATCCCTAGAGGAAGTGATCTCCTTTGTTCGTGTAGCAAAGACATGCATTTCCACAACAAAATTTTTTGGGGGTAGAGAACCGACATCTCATTTTTGCTGTGCAACGTCAACTTTTAGTGCACATGTACAATCATAGAGAGTCATGAGTTCTAGAGGGTTTTGTAAATAATCCCAAAATTTGAAGCTTCGAGTGACCAACTCGACGAAGACTTGGGCATGGTCTTGACTCTCCTGAACAACATTGATCGCTTGAGAAATTTTTTGTTGGAGGGAGGTTCCTTCTGGGGTTAGACGTTCTAGCCAACCTTAAAGTTCATGATTTTGTAACTGTAGAGCTCGAATGTGCTCAACAACCAATTTCATCTTCTATAAGGCTGGAAATTCGAATTTGAGGTTTGATGATCAAATTTGACTTGGTTGGAGTCTTCAAATACACCTGTAAACATCATGAAACTCATCACACTTTCATATATAAGTGTAAACATGTCATTTTTCCAATATTTAATCATAAATTCACTCAAAAATACTAAAATAGATGCATTGGAAAATAATATGTATAAAACCCATGTAATCATGAAAATGGTTTAATGTAAGGGTATGGGAAAGCGAAATATGGTTAAAAGTGAAGTGAAAGTGAATTGAAAGTGAAGTGAAAGGTTGGTAAAAAGATGGTACTTTGGAGACCCAACATACCCCACAACTGAAGGTGTTGCATATCCTCATGCAACCTTGCATTGAATTTCCTAAATTGTGTGATGGAACCTTCTTTTGTTGAAAGATATCTAAGTGGCAACTACTTTTGTGGTTGGTTCTTGTGTGACAACCAAAAGTATTTCCTTATGTAACAACACTTTTTTTTTTCTTGCTTATGGTTGGTTCTTGTGTGACAACCAAAAGTATTTCCTTATGTAACAACACTTTTTTTTTTNTTGGTTCTTGTGTGACAACCATAAGTATTTCCTTATGTAACAACACTCTTTTTTCTTGCTTATGGTTGGTTCTTGTGTGACAACCAAAAGTATTTCCTTATGTAACAACACTTTTTTTTTTCTTGCTTATGGTTGGTTCTTGTGTGACAACCAAAAGTATTTCCTTATGTAACAATATTTTTTCTTGCTTCAACAAAGAATAGACTTGAAATTTCAATCATATGAATGCATTCAAAATGATGATTCATTAATGTGTGTATTAACCATTCAATCCTTTTAGTCTTATTCAATAATGTGTGTTGAAGTATGTCAAATGCATGTAATCCATCCTCCTCATGGTAGATTTGCTTTGGAATATGTGTTTCATATGCAAATCAATGATGCATTTTAGGAAATCAATGAAGGTTCTTTATAAAAGCAACAATAATTAGTTGGGTAAAACATGTTGGTCACGGCATATGAGGTTATAAAATATGTAATATAGGATAAATGAATCGCATATGATGAATATCCCCCCCCCAAACTGTAGATGTTTTCCAACCTTGGAAACATTTAGCAAATAGGGAAGGGCAATTGTGAATGAGAAATTTTCCAAATACATGTCTTTTAGCATTTAAGGAATTATTGATTAAAGATTGAAAAACAACATACCTTCACCTACCTGAGAAGATCATTCACTATGCATCTGAGAGATCTTTGTATGGCTGGAATCTTTTGGTTGCTACTATTGGATCATGGATCTTTGGAGTGAAAATAATCTGATCTGCTTGGGTGTATGAACATAGAATGAGATCTGAAATTGGTACCTTTATACCGTCTTATTGTTGGAACTAAGCTGTTGGTGTTGAACTCTGGAGTTGAATATTTGATTTACTGGAACACTATTGTAAGCTGTTGTGAGTGTCATGGAACCATATAGTCTTCATTCATATCCACATCGTGGCATAATTGTTATCTATGTGAATAAATTTTGTTGATGTCGAACATAGAAATAAATTGTCGAATTACCAACCATTAATGAATGTTGTTAACCGACACGAGACTACTCACCAATAATGTCAATGAGAGTCAAGATGCCCAAGTACATCTTACTAGGTACGAATAAATGTTTCGCATGTCAAGTCACCTAGAAGATCTGACAAACAAGGGACATTGATGTATTCCCACTGTTTATTGGCGAAAGAACTTGCCATTAAGGCATGGAAGCCTCAAGGTACTGAAAAGGTCTATAGTCTCAATCCCAGATAATGTGCTGATGTTGATGAGCCAAGACTTGTAAGAAGGAGGGCCATACGAAATCCTCCATCATCTAACGCGAGTACAGAGTAATGATTTAGAGGACCATATATGAAAGATCAAGCAGGCTTTATTTGGCAAAAGGAAAATGACAAGGTGGTAACTCAGCTTGGTAAGTGAGCTAAGTGACTTTATTCATGGGTTAGGGGTGAGTGAAAGTGAGGCAGGAAAGTATGAAACTTGCAAAGGGGTTGAAGCCACGATCTAGCATTGATAGGAAGATGACAAGTTTAGGATTGAATTCAACATGTTAGGCTCAAAGGAAAGAAAATGAATCATCACATAATGGCTCCTAGAGGCTTCTTTTGATAAAAAAGATATGATGGATATCGTCTAAAATATAATGATATTGACTTCTTTATGATTTCGTGCTTTTCTCAAGAGTATGTGGTCTTTGAAAACCACTAGTGCATAAATTGGTCTTCTTCATCATCCCGAAAACTGCAAAAAAAAAACTTAGCACTGACCTGCAATAAAACGTGAGTTTATCGAAGAATATAGGTGATCAGTCTTTCTTCATCCAATACATACGCAAAAATTCACAAATAGTGCTAAATAGAAAAAATCCAAGGAAAATAAATAAAATGAAATGCACTTTCTACCTGTCGGGAAGTGGTGCACCTTGGACTACCGATTAGTGTTTCTTTGATAACTTCTCTGTTTGATGTTCAATTTCAGTGATTCAAAAGCCAGATCAAAATATTAGAAGCATTTTTCAATGATATGATGTTCTTAAGAAATTTTCAAAGTCTATTGGCTATACAATAAAAAAATGACCAAAACAAATTGATATCCTCAAATGATGGTGGAAATGCATTCATGACATAGAGATCAACGATGCTTGGTTCACTTCAAACATAGTCTGCTCTCAAAAAAAATAAAAAAAAATGAAAGCATTTCATTAATAAGATGGCATGAATGTAAGCACACCCGCAAAGGCAATGTCATTTCAAATTGCAATGAAGATTTAATGGCTACTTGACTTACATACATCAATCACCCTTCACTTCCACATAAAAATTTCTTGAAAAATGAAAACACAAGATAGTCCCATCATCTTAGATCTCGTGTGCACAATTTTCGTCAGGTTTCTCACATTTTTTTTGAATTGAATTTGGCAGATTGCTCTCTCGTTGTTCCATCTAATCAACTGCAATCACCTGTTGGGAAATTGCAACTCCAATTTTTTTTATTTTTATTTATCAATGCACGTGTTTAAAAATGGATAATTTCGAGGGATTGAAGCCACGGTTTCAGCATTTGTATCCAAACAACCTGAATATTGCTCCAATTGTTAGGTTGTTACATAGCCACCGAATGTATTTTAATTTGCAATCACTTGAAAAATCGTAACAGTCTGGGTTCGACCCGCCGACCTACCTAGTGTATGAACTAGTTTTAACGATTGCACAGGTGGGTGAGACTTGTTACAGAACGCGTGTATTTTTGTTTTGTTGCAGGTACGAGGTATGGAAGTATAAAGGTCGAAGCCCCAAAACTGCGAAACGAAGGGCTTACTGTCGCACTGCATGTCGGAGTATTAGATTATGGGCGCAATGTTTATGCAAAGATTGGGATCATAATCAAGTATAATCGCCAAAGGATTTATTCATTTACAAAAGTTCAGATGGTTTGTACTCATGACGTGTGATATGGAATGCAAATAAAAACCTTTGAATTTTTAGTTTTGTGACAGGTGTTGTTAAAGGAGAATAGGCCGGGATTGAACCTGAGACCTCCGACCAACTAACCATAGAATTCGACAAATCGAACACGCGTCAGTTTATTAAATAACAACCAGAATAATATTTTTTTGATTCGATTTTAATGACCTGAATAATAACAACAATTCATGGATCTAAATCATCGACGTAGCACCGCAAAAACCAATTTTTTCCATCACTCCAAAGGGAAGGGATTTGGTTGACGTCCAGGGTTGTATTTTATTGCAGTTTGCAGTTTGGAATAACAAAGGCCGAATCATATCAAAGACCTATCAGTTGGAAAGATTCATTTGAACATGAGACACGCATGGATGCAGAGCGGATAAACCACTGTGCCATACCAATGGTTGTTCAAATATCATCAAAAGAAAATTCATGGCTTTTTCTCCAACTGTCTCAAGTTGAAATTTGGCCACAAAAATCGGATCCGGCCGTAACTGTCAAAATCCGTTTCGCGCAATCTTACAAATTAGGCTTGAATGAACCCCAATTTTCTCCTAAACGGCTGCCAAATTCAGGAAATTTATCACAAGTCACCTAATTACCCCTGTTCCGGAGAAAACCCATGTCTCATTTTTTTTAATTCGTCCTGGTTTGTTCAGAAAATCCATTTTAAAATCGCATGTTGAGACTGGTGCGATTTTCGTGAAGCTTTGGCAATCAAAAATCAATTGCTGTGCGTTTTGATTTGCAGGTTTTGAAGGTTGGGCTTGTGGTTGCGTGGATGTCTTCTAGGCAAGGAAAAGGGAAGATCTAACTATATCAATCTTCCTCTGTAAATTTTGCAAAAATAAATAAAATAAAAAGGATTGATCTCATACCTTAATTTTTCATTTGTGATCTTCGCTTCCACTCCTTGTTCTCAATCATTTGTTTTATTGCAAATCTTTCCTGCCAAAGGTTAGTAGATGGATGCTTCTTACTACACCACAAAACATCATATTTATTCTAAAAACTATAATTTTTTTTTTCCAATCTATCTAAAAACTATTTTTAGTTTTAATTTTTTAAGTATATTCATGCTTCCAATGAAGCCATTTACTGATTAGAATTTTTGAAATGCTCATATCCCAACTTGAAAAATGTACCTGAATGTTTGTAAGGATATGCAAAATCGACTTGACTTTTCGATTTGCTGCAAGGAATTCTTGAAGAATTGATGAATATTGTCGCGTAACCTCTTCTTGATACCATTCCTCAATGTAGTCTTTGGGCTGCATTCTAGATCCTTTGTCCCTAAATGGTTAGTAAACGAGGTGGCTCTTACTACACCACCAAATGAAAATTATGGGGAAATGAATGAAATTTTATGAAAACAAACATAAAAAAAAAACTAAAAACAATCATGTAGAAGTGTCTCAAGCTTATCGAGATCCTGCTGTCACCAAGTTGTCCTTTCGTCATGAGTTAGATCCATTTATTTGCATCAATAAAACCAAAGAAAACATACTGAATTAAATTCCTAATGCCTAATCCCTTAGCACCATCCCCCAAAGAAAACATACTGGAATTTAAATTCTAATGCCTAATCCTCTTAGCACCATCCTAACAATACAGAATGTTAGTAATTCAATTACTTAAATTGCTTTCATTTAATTATCAAACAGGGATGCTTGTAAGCTTGTGATGATGCCAAAAAAATATATGTAGGAGTAGGCATCTAACTCTAATCTAAGAAAAATTCAATCAAATCCTAACTCTTTCATTCCACTTTATAAGACTTAGTTGTTGTAGAAAGAAAACACTGGGCTCCCTTTCAGGAGGTCCCTCAAGATGTTTCACAAAACCTATCAACAATCAAGATCATCAAGGAAACACTCATGCATTTGAAAATAAATACACTTTAAAAGGCTTCTAGTGGTTGTAGGCATGAAAACAATAGCTGCCCTCTTCAAGAGGCCCTCTCAAGATGTTTCACAAAACCTATCAACAATCAAGATCACCAAGTAAACACTCATGCATTGAAAATAAATACACTTAAAGGCTTAGCTGTTGTAGGCATGAAAACACTAGCTCCCTTTCTGGAGGTCTTCTCGGAATGTTTCTAATAACCTATCAACAATCAAGATCATCAAATAATTCTAATAAAAACAATATAGCATATAAACCTATTCAAAGCATTAGAACAAGAAGAAAATGCTACTATGATTATTTGGAGTGAGCTCAATTTCTCCCAAGAACAAAGTAACACATAAACTAAAGAATTTTAAATCTAAACTAGAGAATGGAAATAGATGTGTGAAAACAAATCTTGATTCTTATTCCATCATAAGTTGGATACAATGTTTTCCAAGAGTCCTCCCTTTGCAATGGAGGAGGCACTCCTATTTTATACAAAAAGTTTAAGATAACTTAGATACACAAATCTCTCCTAGATCCACGATTGTCCTATCATTACAAACATGTGCTCACACCTATCAAGTGATATCTCTACAAATCCCTCACATATTTCTTTTCATGATTAATCTCCATCCAAGATACATACATAAATCTTCATCAAATCTTCATCAAATCTTCAAAGGTTGGATAAGAGATGAAATTGAATTTGAGGTTTGATGGTCAAATTTGACTTGGTTTGAGTCTTCAACACCGAACATCATGAAACTCATCCCTAATTTCATATATAAAGGTAAACATGTCATTTTTCCAATATTTAATCATAAATTCACCAAAAATAATTAAATAGATGCATTGAAAATAATATGTATAAAACCCATGTAATAATGAAAATGGTTTAATGTAAGGTATGGGAAAACAAAATATGGTTAAAAGTGAAGTGAAAGTGAATTGAAAGTGAAGTGAAAGGTTGGTAAAGATGGTACTTTTACGCAATCTTAACATACCTCTTGAACCTAAGGCAGTGTTGTACGTCCTCATGCAAACCTTGTAATTGAATTTCCTAAATTGTAGGATGGAACCTCTTTGCTGAAAGATATCTAAGCGGGCAACTACTTTGTGGTTGGTTCTCAGTGAACGCATTTCCCATGTAATAACACTTTTTTTTCTTGCTTATGGTTGGTTCTTGGTTGTCACACAAGAACCAAAAGTATTTCCTATGTAACAACATCTCTTTTTTTTTTTTCTTGCCATGGTTGCCCTGTGTGACAACCAAAATTATTTCCTTATGTAACAATATTTTTTCTTGCTTCAACAGCATAGACTTGAAATTTCAATCATATGAATGTATTCAAAATGATGATTCATTAATGTGTGTATTAACCATTCAATCCTTTTAGTCTTATTCAATAATGTGTGTTGAAGTATGTCAAACACATGGAATCCATCCTCCTCATGGTAGATTTGTTTTGGAATATGTGTTTCATATGCAAATCAATGATGCATTTTAGGAAATCCATGAAGGTGATTTATAAAAGCAACAACACTCAACTGGGAAAAACAAGGTTATGAAATATGTAATATAGAATAAATGAATGACATATGATGAATACCCCCCCCCAAACTGTAGATGTTTTCCAACCTTGGAAACATTTAGCAAATAGGGAAGGGCACTGTGAATGAGAAATTTCCAAATACATGTCTTTAGCATTTAAGGAATTATTGATTAAAAGATTGAAAACAACATACCTTTCACTCTACCTCGGTAAAGATCATTCACTATGCATCCCAGAGATTCAGATGTATCGGAATCTCATATACTATTGGATCATGGATCTTTGGAGTGAAAATAATCTGATTTGCTTGGGTGTATGAACATAGATTGAGATCTGAAATTGGTACCTTTATACCATCTTATTGTTGGAACTAAGCTACTAGTGTTGAACTCTAGAGTTGAATATTTGATTTACTAGAACACTATTGCAAGCTGTTGTGAGTGTTGTGGAACCATATAGTCTTCATTCATATCCATCGTGGGCATAATTGTTATCTGCGTGAATAAATTTGTTGATGCTCTAACTTAGAATATTTCAATTACCAACCATTAATGAATGTTGTTAACCTACATAACAGACTACTCACCATTAATGTCACTGAGAGTCAAGATGCCTGGGTACATCTTACTAGGTAAGAATAAATGTGTCCCACGTCGATTCACCTAGAAGATCCAACAAACATGGGGCATTCATGTATTCCCACTGTTTATTGGCGAAAGAACTTGCCTTTAAGGCATGGAAGCCTCAAGGTACCAAAAATGTCTCTCGAATCTCAATCCTTATAATGTGATGATGTCAATGAGCCAAGAATTGTCGTATGAGGCCGCAATGGAATCCCATCATCTAACGCTGGTATAGAGAAATGATTTAGAGGACCATAGATGAAATATCAAGTAGGATTTATTTTGCAAAAGAAAAATGACAAGGTGGTAACTCAGCTTGGTAAGTGAGCTAAGCACTCTATTCATGGGTTAGGGCCAGTGAAAGTGAGGCGGAAAGTATGAACTTGCAAAGGTTAAAGCCATCTAGCAAAGGATAGGAAGATGACAAGTTTAGGATTGACTTCAACATGTTAGGCTCAAAGGAAGGAAAATGAATCATCACATAATGGTTCTGAGAGGCTTCTTTCGATATGGCAATGGTATGATGGATAATTTTAAAATATAATTATATTGACTTCTTTATGATTTCATGCTTTTCTCAAGAGTATGTGGTCTTTTGAAAATCACTAGTGCATAAATTGGTCTTCTTCATCATCCCAAAACATGTAAAAAAAACTTAGCACTGACCTGATATAAAACGTGAGTTTATCGAATAATATAGGTGATCAGTCTTTCTTCATCCAATACAAACGCAAAAATTCAACAAGCAAATATTGCTAACAGAACAAATCCAAGGAAAATAAATAAAATGAATGCACTTTTTACCTGTCGGGAAATGGTGCACCTTGGACTACCCGTCAATGTTTCTTTGATAACTTCTTCGTTTGGTGTTCAATTTCAGTGATTCAAAAGCTAGATCAAAATATTAGAAGCATTTTTCAATGATATGATGTTCTTAAGAAATTTTCAAAGTCTGCTGGCCATAAAATCTAATTAAAACAAATTGATATCCTCAAATGATGGTGGAAATGCCTTCATGACATAGAGATCAACGATGCTTGGTTCACTTCAAACAAAGTCCGTATGAGAAATTTGGGAAAATATTTCTCCCAAAAAAAAAATGAGCATTTCATTAATAAGATGGTCAATGTAAGCACACAATTCAAAAGGCAATGTCATTTCAAATTGCAATGAAGATTTAATAGCTACTTGACTTACATACATCAATCTCCCTTCACTTCCACATAAAAATTTCTTGAAAAAATGAAAACACAAGATAGTCCCATTATCTTAGATCTCGTGTGCACAATTTTCGTTAGGTTTCTCACCTTTGTTTTGAATTGAATTTGGAAGATTTCTCTCTCGTTGTTCCATCTAATCAACTGCAATCACCTGTTGGGAAATTGCAACCCAATTATTATTATTTTTTTATCAATGCACGTGTTTAAAAATAGAGAATTTCGAGGGATTGAAGCCATGATTTCAGCATTTGTATCCAAACAACCCGAATATTGCTCCAACTGTTAGGTTTTTACATAGCCACCGAATGTATTTTAATTTGCATTCACCTGAAAAATAGTAATGGTCTGGGTTCGACCCGCCGACCTACCTAGTACATAAACTAGTTTTAACGATTGCACATGCGGGTGAGACTTGTTACAGAACGTGTGTATTTTTGTTTTGTTGGAGGAGCGAGGTATGGAAGTATAAAGGTCGAAGCCCCAAAACTTCAAAATGAAGGGTTTACTATCGCACTGCAAGTCAGAGTATTAGAGCATGGGCACAGTGTTTATGCAAAGATTGGGATCATAATCAAGTATAATCGCCAAAGGATTTATTCATTTTCGTTTAGATGGTTTGTACGCGATGATCGGTGATATGGAATTCAAATAAAACCTTTGAATTTTAGTTTTGTGACAGTGTTGTTAAAGAGAATAGGTCGGATTGAACCCGAGACCTCCATTCACTAACCATAGAATCCGACAAAATCCAACACGCCGGGCTTATATTTAACAACAACCACGATATTATTGTTTTGATTTGATTTTAATGACCTGAATAATAACAACAATTCATGTATCTAAATCGTCGACGTAGCACCACAAAAAAAATTGTTTTCCATCACTCTAGAGGGCTAAGATTTGGTTGACGCGCATATTGTATTTCTTATTGCAAATAGTCTCACAACAGCATCAACTGTCAAAGCCCTATCAGTTGGAAAGCTTCATTTGAACCCAAGACACGCATGGATGCAAAGAGGATAAACCACTGTACTATACCAATGGTTGTTCAAATATCATCAAAAGAAAATTCATGGCTTTTTCTCCAACTGTCTCAAGTTGAAATTTGGCCACAAAAAATCGGATCCGGCTGTAACTATCAAAATCCGTTTCGCACAATCTGCTAAATTAGGCTCGAAAAAACCCCAATTTTCTCCTAAACCACTGCAAATTTCAAGAAATTGCTAGCGAGTCACCTAATTACCCCCGTTCTGGAGAAAACCCTTGTCTCAGTGTTTTTTAATTCGCTATGGTTTGCTCAGAAAATCCATTTTAAAATCGCATGCGTTGAGATCAAAAAGGATTGAAGTTTCCTTTAAGTAATCAAAAATCAATTGCTGTGGGTTTTGATTTGCAGGTTTTGAAGGTTGGGATTGTGGCTGCGTGGATGTCTTCCAGCGAAGGAAAAGGGAAGATCTAACTATATCAATCTTCCTCTATAAATTTTGCAAAATAAATAAAATAAAAGGATTGATCTCATACCTTAATTTGTCATTTGTGATCTTCGCTTCCACTCTTGTTCTCAATCATTTGTTTTATTGCAAATATTTACTGCTAAGGGTTAGTAGATGGATGGTTCTTATTGCACCACAAAAAATCAAATTTATCCTAAAAACTAAATTTTTTTTCTTTCCCTATCTCTAAAAACTATTTTAATTTCTATATTTTATTATATTCATGCTTCCAATGAAGTCATTTATGGATTAGAAATTTTGAAATGCTCATATCCCAACTTGAAAAAAATTATCTGATTGTTTGTAAGGATATGAAAAATCGACTTGACCTTTCGATTTACCGCAAGGATCTCTTGAAGAATAGATGAATATTGTGGCGTAACCACTTCTTGATACCATTCCTCAATGTAGTCCTTGGGCTGCATTCTAGATCCTTGTCCATAAATGGTTAGTAAACAAAGTGGCTCTTACTGCACCACCAAACGAAAATTATGGGGAAATGAATGAAATTTTATGAAAACAAACGTAAAGGAAAAACTAAAAACAATTATGTAGAAGTGTCTCATGCTTAACGAGATCCTGCTGTCACTAAGTTGTCCCTTTTGCACATGAGTTAGATCCATTTATTTACATCAATAAAACCAAAGAAAACATACTGAATTAAATTCCTAATTCTTAATCCCTTAGCACCATCCCCCTCGACAACAATGCCAAAATGTCGGGGTAATTCAATTGCTTAAATTGATTTCACTAAATTATCAACTGTGGATGCTCAGAGCCAGATTATGCCAACAAAATATATGCAGAGTAGGCATCTAATCCTAATCTAAGAAAATTCAATCAAATCCTAACTCTTCATTCCACTTAATAATACTCTGAAGTTTTAGGAAAGAAAACAGTAGCTCCCTTACAGGAGGTTATCTCATTATGTTTCACAAAATCTATCAACAATCAAGATCACTGGCAACACTCATGCATTGAAAAATAAATACACTTAAAAAGGCATAGTTGTTGTAGGCATGAAACATCTTGAGAGGACCTCATGAAAGGAAGCTAGTGTTTTCTTTCCTACAACAATTAAGATCATCAAGTAAACACCCATTCATTGAAAATAAATACACTTTAAAAAGGCTTAGTTGTTGTGGAAAGAAAACACTAGCTCCCTTCAGGAGACCTCTAATGTTTCAAATAACCTTATCAACAATCAAGATTATCAAATAATTCTAATAAAAACAATAAAGCATATAAACCTATTCAAAGCATTAGACTAAGAAGAAAAATGCTACCATGATTCATTTGGAGGAGCTCAATCAAGAACAAAGTAACACACATAAAATAAAGCATCTCTAAATCTAAACCAGAGAACGAAACTCCATGTGAAAAATAAAGCTTGATTCTTATTCCATCATAAGTTGGATAATGTTCAAGAGTCCTCCCTTGAAATGGAGGAGGCATTCCATTTATACAAAAATTAAGATAACCTAGATCCACAATCTCTCCTAGATCCACAAATCTCTCATTTGGTTACAACTATGTGCTCACACCTATCAAGTGAAATCTCTACAAATCCTCTCACAAAACATTTCTTTCATGATTAATCTCCATCCAAGATACTTCAGTAGATCTCCAAATCTTCATCAAATCTTCAAAGGGTTGAAGAGGAAATTAGAATTTGAGGTTTGATGGTCAAATTTGACTTGGTTGGAGTTTAAATACACGTAAACATCATGAAACTCATCCCACTCTCATATATAGTGTAAACATGTCATTTTTTCAATATTTAATCATAAATTCACCCAAAATGATTTCAAAATAGATGCATTGGAAAATAATATGTATAAAACCCATATAATCATGAAAATGGTTTAATGTAAGGGTATGGGAAAGCTAAATATGGTTAAAAGTGAAGTGAAAGTGGAATTGAAAGTGAAGTGAAAGCATAAAAAGATGGTACTTTATGAACAACATAACAATTCTGGACCAAGGTGTTGTAATACGTCCTCATGCAACTTTGCATTGAATTTCCTAAATTGTGTGATGGAACCTTCTTTGTTGAAAGATATCTAAGTGACAACTGATGTTTGTGGTTATTCTTGTGTGACAACCATAAGTTTTTCCTTATGTAACAACACTTTTTTTTCTTGCTTATGGTATTGGTTCTTGTGTGACAACAATCAATGCATTTCCTTATGTAACAATATTTTTTCTTGCTTCAACAAAGAATAGACTTGAAATTTCAATCATATGAATGGATTCAAAATGATGATTCATTAATGTGTATATTAACCATTCAATCCTTTTAGTCTTATTCAATAATGTGTGTTGAAGTATGTCAAACACATGGAAAACATCCTCCATATGATAGTTTTCCTTTGGAACATGTGTCTCATATGCAAATCAATGATGCATTTTAGGAAATCAATGAAGGTTCTTTATAAAAGCAACAATAATAATCAGTTGGTAAAAACATGTTGGTCACAACATATGAGATTATAAAAGATGTAATATAGGATAAATGAATGGCATATGATGAATATCCCCCCAAACTGTAGATGTTTTCCAACCTTGGAAAAATTTAGCAAATAGGGAAGGGAAATTGTGAATGGGAAATTTTCCAAATACATGTCTTTTACCATTTAAGGAATTATTGATTAAAGATTGAAAACAACATACCTTCACCTTCGAGAAGATCATTCATGCATCCGGTGATCTTAGGCTATTGGAATCTTAATGCAATTTCATTGGATCAGCGGATCTTTTGGAGCGAAAATACACCGACCGGCTTTGGCAAAAGGAACATAGAATGATATGAAATTGGTACCTCGTACTACCCGTATTGTTGGAACTAAGATGTTGGTGTTGAACTCTGGAGTTGAATATTTGATTTATTGGAACACTATTGAAAGTTATTGTGAGTGTCATGGAACCATATAGTCTTCATTCATATCCACATCGTGGTATAATTCTTATCTATGTGAATAAAAAATTTTGATGTCGAACATAGAAAGAAATTTCGTCTAATTACCAAACGCCAATGAATGTTGTTAACCGAATAATTCCAGACTACCTACCATTAATGTCAATGAGAGTCAATATGCCCAAGTACACCTTACTAGGTACGAATAAATGATTTGCACCTTGAATCACCTAGAAGATCCAACAAGCGAGGGACATTAATGTATTCCCAATCGCTTATTGGCAAAAGAACTTTACCATTACATGGAAGCCTCAAGGTACGTAAAAGTCTCTAGTCCTCAATCCCAAATAATGTACATGTCACGAGCCAAGACTTGTCGGCGGAGGGTTACATACGGGTAATCCTCCATCATCTAACGCGAGTACATAGTAATGATTTAGAGGACCATAGATGAAATATCAAGCATGCTCTATTTGGCAAAAGAAAAAATGACAAGGTGGTAACTCAACTTGGTAAGTGAGCCAAGTGACTTTATTCATGGGTTAGGGGTGAGTGAAAGGGAGGCAGGAAAGTATGAAACTTGCAAAGGGGTTGAAGCCATGATGTAGTAGTGATAGGAAGATGAAAATTTTAGGATTTACTTTAACATGTTAGGCTCAAAGGAAAGAAAATGAATCATCACATAATGGCTCTGAAAGGCTTCTTTGATAGCAATGGTATGATGGATATCATCTAAAATATAATGATATTGACTTCTTTATGACTTCATTGGGACATGATTTTCAAGAGTATGTGATCTTTGAAAACCACCAACACATAAATTGGTCTTCTTCATCATCCGAACCCGAAAATGTAATTGAAATCGACCAAGTAATAAAACATGATTTTATCGAAGAATATAGGTGATCTGTATTTCTTCATCCGATACATATGCAATAATTCACAAATAGTGCTAAATAGAACAAATCCAAGGAAAAGAAATAAAATGAAATGCACTTTTAACCTGTCGGGAAGTGGTGCAATCTTGGACTATCCATAAGTTTTCCTTTGATAACTTCTGGTTTGATGTTCAATTTCGATTCAAAAGTTGACCGTATTGTTAAAGGATTTTTCAATGATATATGATGTTCTGGTAGGGAAATTTTCTAAAGTCTATTGTCTATAAAATAAAAATGACTAAAAACAAATTGATATCACAAATGATGGTGGAAATGCCTTCATGACATAGAGATCAACGATGCTTGGTTCACTTCAAATAGAGTCCGTATGAGAAATTTGGGAAAATATTGCTCCAAAAATAAAAATAAAATGAAAGCATTTCATTAAATAAGATGGCCTCAATGGGCACACCCTCGCAAAGGCAATGTCATTTCAAATTGCAATAAAAATTTAATGGCTACTTGACTTACATACATCAATCACCCTTCACTTCCACATAAAAATTTCTTGAAAAATGAAAACACAAGATAGTCCCATCATCTTAGATCTCGTGTGCACAATTTTCATCAGGTTTCTCACCTTTGTTTTGAATTGAATTTGGAAGATTGATCTCTTGTTGTTCCATCTAATCAACAACAATCACTTGTTGGGAAATTGCAACTCCAATTATTATTATTATCAAATGACGGTTTAAAATGGAGAATTTTGAGGGATTGAAGCCACGATTTCAGCATTTGTATCCAAACAACTCGAATAGTGCTCTAGTTGTTAGGTTGTTACATAGCCACCAAATGTATTTTAATTTGCAATCACCTGAAAAATCATAACGGTCTGGGTTCGACCTGCCGACCTACCTAGTGCATAAACTAGTTTTAACGATTGCACAAGCGGGTGAGACTTGTTACAGAACGCGTGTATTTTGGTTTTGTTGCAGGTACGAGGTATGGAAGTATAAAGGTCGAAGCCCCAAAACTGCAAAAAGAAGGGTTTACTATCGCATTGCAAGTTGGAGTATTAGAGCATGTGCGTAGTGTTTATGCAAAGATTGGGATCATAATCAAGTATAATCGCCAAAGGATTTATTCATTTACCAAAGTTCAGATGGTTTGTACACATGACGTGTGATATGGAATGCAAATAAAAAACCTTTGAATTTTTAGTTTTGTGACATGTGTTTTTAAAGGAGAATAGTCCAGGATTGAACCCGATACCTCCGTCCAACTAACCATAGAACTGGCCAAATCCAACACGCTGCTAGTTTATTAAATAGCACCGTAATATTATTGTTTTGATTTGATTTTAATGACCTGAATAATAGCAATGATTAGTGGATCTAGCACTGCATAAACAAATGTTTTCCATCACTCAAGAGGGTAGGGATTTGGTTGATGCTCAGTGTTGTATTTTATTGCAGGTTGAAGTTTGGAATAACAACGGCCGAATCATATCAAAGCCCTATCAATTGGAAAGCTTCATTTGAACCTGAGACACGCATGGATGCAGAGTGGATAAACCACTGTGCCATACCAATGGTTGTTCAAATATCATCAAAATAAAATCCATGGCTTTTTCTCCAACTGTCTCAAGTTTAAATTTGGCCACAAAAATCGGATCCGGCCGTAATTGTCAAAATCCGTTTCGCGCAATTTGCTAAATTAGGATTGAAAGAACCCCAATTTTCTCCTAAACTGCTGCCAAATTCAGGAAATTTCTTGAGTGTCACCTAATTACCCTTGTTCCGGAGAAAACCCATGTCTCCGTTTTTTTAAATTCGTCCTGGTTTACTTAAAAATTCAATTTTAAAATCACATGTTGAAACTGGTGCGATTTTCGTGAAGCTTTGGCAACAAAAATCAATTTATGTGCGTTTTGATTTGTAGGTTTTGAAGGTTGGGCTTGTGGCTACGTGGATGTCTTCCAGGCAAGGAAAAGGCAAGATCTAACTATATCAATCTTCCTCTGTAAATTTTGCAAAAAATAAAATAAAACAAAAGGATTGATCTCATACCTTAATTTGTCATTTGCGATCTTCGCTTCCGCTCCTTGTTCTCAATGATTTGTTTTATTTCAAATCTTTCCCGCCAAGGGTTAGTAGATGGATGGTTCTTCTTTTTTGTTTGTTAATTTGTGCGACCTCGCGATTAACTCCGCTGCGGCTTGAGAAACCACACTGTGGCATCTAAGCTCGCCAAAATCACCCTCGATCATAATCTACTGAGCCACACCCAACCCTTACTATTGGTTGGATTTTTGTCCCCGCTAGAACCAACCGGGTGACTCTACATCAATGGAGTGGTTTAACACACTCACACCGACCGTCCTACACTTCGGGATGATGGATGGTTCTTTTTACCGCGACCACAAAACATCAATTCTTATTCTCCAAAAACCATAATTTTTCCCATCTATCTAAAAATATTTTAGTTTTAAATTTTAAGTATATTCATGCTTCCAATGAAGCTACCACGGATTATTAGAATTTTGAAATGCCTACATCCCCAACTTGAAAAATGCACCATTGTTTGTGGGTGATATGCTAAATCTATCTGATCTCTTTTCAATTTGTCGCTATGTATCTCTTGAAGAATTGGATGAATATTGTATGCAATCCTCTTGATACCATTCCTCAATGTAGTCTTTGCGCTGCATTCTAGATCCTTTGTCCATAAATGGTTAGAAAATGAGGTGGCTCTTACTACCACCAATGAAAATTATGGGGAAATGAATGAAATTTTAAGAAAACAAACATAAAGAAAAAAAACTAAAACAATCATGTAGAAGTAACCCCTGTTTACCGAGATCCTGCTGCCACCAAGTTGTCCTTTCGTCATGAGTTAGATCCATTTATTTGCATCAATAAAAACAAAGAAAACACACTCTAATTAAATTCTGTAATGCCTTAATCCCTAGCACCATCCTACAACAGTGCCAAAATGTCGGGGTGATTCAATTGCTTAAATTGCTTTCTATTAAATTATCAACTAGTGGATGTCAGAATCTTTTGATGTGATGCCGCAAAATAAGTATGCGTGAGGTAGGCATCTAAATCTAATCTAAGAAAATTCAATCAAATCATAACTCTTTCATTCCACTTAATACAACTTAGTTGTTGTATGAATGAAAACACTAGCTCCCTTCAGGAGGTCCTCTCAAGATGTTTCACAAAAACCTATCAACAATCAAGATCATCAAGTAAACACTCATGCATTGAAAATAAATACACTTTAAAAGGCTTAGTTGTTGTAGGCATGAAAAAAACTAGCTCCCCTTTTAGGAGTTCCTCTCAAGATGTTTCACAAACCTATCAAATAATCAAGATCATCAAGTAAACACTCATGCATTGAAAATAAATACACTTAAATGCTAGCTGTTGTAGGCATGAAAACACTAGCCCCATTCAGGAGGTCTTCGTAATGTTTCAAATAAACTATCAACAATCAAGATCATCAAATAATTCTAATAAAAAAAAATACAAAGCATATAAACTCTGACCAAGCATTTCGAACAAGAAGAAAATGATACTATTATCTATTTGGAGTGAGATCAATTTTCCCAAGAACAAAGTAAATATAAAACTAAAGTGACTTAAATTAAACGAAAGAGAATGGAAACCGATGTGAAAATAAAGCTTGATTCTATTCATCATAAGTTGGATACAATGCTCCATGAGTCCTCCCTTGAAATGGAGGAGGTAGTCCCATTTATACAAAAAATTAAGATAACTTAGATCCACAAATCTCTCCTAGATCCACAAATATCTCATTTGGTTACAACCATGTGTTCACACCTATCATGTGATATCTCTACAAATCCTCCCACAAATATTTCTTTCATGATTTAAATCTCCATCCAAGATACTTTATAGATTCAAATCTTCATCAAATCTTCAAAGGTTGAAGAGAAAATTCGAATTTGAGGTTTGATGGTCAAATTTGACTTGGTTGGAGTCTTCTAATACACCTGTAAACATCATGAAAACATCATGAAACTCATCCCACTTTCATATATAAGTGTAAACATGTCATTTTCCCAATATTTAATAATAAATTCACCTAAAAAACACTAAAAATAGATGCATTGGAAAATAATATGTATAAAACCCATGTAATCATGTAAATGGTTTAATGTAAGGGTATGGGAAAGCGAAATATGTTTAAAAGTGAAGTGAAAATGAATTGAAAGTGAAGTGAAAGGTTGGTAAAAAGATGGTACTTTAATGTAATTCCAACATACCCCCAACTGAAGGTGTTTCATGTCCTCATGCAACCTTTGCATTGAATTTCCTAAATTGTGTGGATGGAACCTTCTTTGTTGAAAGATATCTAAGTGACAACCGCTTGTGGTTGGTTCTTGAGTGACAACCATAAGTATTTCCTATGTAACAACACTTTTTCTTGCTTATGGTTAGTTCTTGTGTGACAACCAAAAAGTATTCTTATGTAACAACACTTTTTTTCTTGCTTATGGTTGGTTCTTGTGTGACAACCACAAAGGTATTTCCTTATGTAACAATATTTTTTCCTGCTTCAACAAAGAATAGACTTGAAATTTCAATCATATGAATGCATTCAAAATGATGATTCATTAATGTGTGTGTTAACAATTCAATCCTTAGCCCTATTCTATAATGTGTGTTGAAGTATGTCATATGCATGTAATCCATCCTCCTCATGGTAGATTTTCTTTGGAATATGTGTTTCATATGCAAATCAATAATGCATTTTAGGAAATCAATGAAGGTGCTTTATAAAGCAACACAATCGCTTTGGTAAAACATGTTGGTCAATAGCATATGAGGTTATAAAGATGTAATATATGATAAATGAATGGCATATGATGAATACACCCCCCCACTTGAAAGTGTTCTCCGTCCTCGGAAAATTTAGCAAATAGGGAAGGGCAATTGTGAATGAGAATTTTTCCAAATACATGTCTTTTAGCATTTAAGGAATTATTGATTAAATATTGGAAAACAACATACCTTCACCTACCTCGAAGATCATTCACTATGCACATGAGAGATCTTGCTGGTTAGAATCTTTATCGCTTACCATTGGATCTGATCTTGGAGTGAAATAATCTGATCCGCTTAAGGAACATATAATGAGATCTAAACCTGCATTACATCCGGTAATCGCCCATTGCTGTCCAAGTTGTTGGTGTTGAATCCATGGAGTTGAATATTTGATTCTGACTGAACACTATTTTAAGTCACAGGAGTGTCATGGAACCATATAGTTTTCATTCATATACGCATTATCGTGGGTATACTCCTTATCTATGTGAATAAATTTTGTTGTTGTCGAACATAGAAATAAATTGTTGAATTACCAACCATTAATGAATGTTGTTAACCGACATGAGACCACCACCATTAATGTCAATGAGAGTGAAGATGCCCAAGTACATCTTACTAGGTAGGAATAAATGTGTCGCATGTCGAGTCACCTAGAAGATTTGACAAATAGGGGACATTGATGTATTCCCACCTGCTTATTGGCGAAATAACTTTGCCATTAAGGCATGTGTTTTCCCTCAAGGTACTTAATAATTTCTATGTCTCAATCCCAGATAATGTGCCGATGTCGATGAGACAAGACTTGTCGAAGGAGGGCTTGCCATGGACCTCCTCCATCATCTAACGCGAGTACAGAGTAATTATTTAGAGGACCATAGATGAAAGATAAATAAAACTTTATTTGGCAAAAGGAAAATGACAAGGTGGTAACTCAGCTTGGTAAGGGAGCTAAGTGACTTTATTCATGGGTTAAAGGTGAGTGAAAGTGAGGCAGGAAAGCATGAAACTTGCAAAGGGTTGAAGCCACGATCTAGCAGTGATAGGAAGATGACAAGTTTAGGATTGACTTCAACATGTTAGGCTCAAAGGAAAGAAAATGAATCATCACATAATGGCTCCTAGAGGCTTCTTTTGATAGCAATGGTATGATGGATATCGTCTAAAATATAATTATATTGACTTCTTTATGATTTCATGCTTTTCTCAAGAGTATGTGGTCTTTGAAAACCACTAGTGCATAAATTGGTCTTCTTCATCATCCCAAAACCTGCAAAAAAAAACTTAGCACTGACCTGATATAAAACGTGAGTTTATCGAATAATATAGGTGATCAGTCTTTCTTCATCCGATACATACGCAAAAATTCACAAATATTGCTAAATAGAACAAATCCAAGGAAAATAAATAAAATGAAATGCACTTTTTACCTGTCGGGAAGTGGTGCACCTTGGACTACCCGTCAGTGTTTCTCTGATAACTTCTCGGTTTGAAGTTCAATTTCAGTGATTCAAAAGCTAGATCAAAATATTAGAAGCATTTTTCAATGATATGATGTTCTTAAGAAATTTTCAAAGTCTATTGGCTATAAAATCAAAAAATGACCAAAACAAATTGATATCCTCAAATGATGGTGGAAATGCCTTCATGACATAGAGATCAACGATGCTTGGTTCACTTCAAACAAAGTCCGTATGAGAAATTTGGGAAAATATTTCTCCCAAAAAAAAATTAAAAAAATGAAAGCATTTCATTAATAAGATGGCCTGAATGTAAGCACACCCGCAAAGGCAATGTCATTTCAAATTGCAATGAAGATTTAATAGCTACTTGACTTACATACATCAATCTCCCTTCACTTTCACATAAAAATTTCTTGAAAAATGAAAACACAAGATAGTCCCATCATCTTAGATCTCGTGTGCACAATTTTCGTTAGGTTTCTCACCTTTGTTTTGAATTGAATTTGGAAGATTGCTCTCTCGTTGTTCCATCTAATCAACTGCAATCACTTGTTGGGAAATTGCAACTCCAATTTTATTTATTTTTTTATTATCAATGCACGTGTTTAAAAATAGAGAATTTCGAGGGATTGAAGCCACGATTTCAGCATTTGTATCCAAACAACCTGAATATTGATCCAACTATTAGGTTTTTACATAGCCACCGAATGTATTTTAATTTGCAATCACCTGAAAAATAGTAATGGTCTGGGTTCGACCCGTCGACCTACCTAGTACATAAACTAGTTTTAACGATTGCACATGCGGGTGAGACTTGTTACAGAATGTGTGTATTTTTGTTTTGTTGCAGGTGCGAGGTATGGAAGTATAAAGGTCGAAGCCCCAAAACTGTAAAACGAAGGGCTTACTGTTGCACTGCAAGTCGGAGTATTAGAGCATGGGCACAGTGTTTATGCAAAGATTGGGATCATAATCAAGTATAATCGCCAAAGGATTTATTCATTTACAAAAGTTTAGATGGTTTGTACGCATGACGTGTGATATGGAATTCAAATAAAAACCTTTGAATTTTTAGTTTTGTGACAGGTGTTGTTAAAGGAGAATAGGCTGGGATTGAACCCGAGACCTCCGCCCAACTAACCATAGAATCCGACAAATCCAACACGCGTCAGTTTATTAAATAACAACCAGAATAATATTGTTTTGATTCGATTTTAATGACCTGAATAATAACAACAATTCATGTATCTAAATTGTCGACGTAGCACCGCAAAAACAAATGTTTTCCATCACTTCAGAGGGCAGGGATTTGGTTGACGCGCAAGGTTGTATTTTATTGCAGGTTGAAGTCTGGAATAACAAAGGCCGAATCATATCAAAGCCCTATCAGTTGGAAAGCTTCATTTGAACCTGAGACACACATGGATGCAGAGCGGATAAACCACTGTTCCATACCAATGGTTGTTCAAATATCATCAAAAGAAAATTCATGGCTTTTTCTCCAACTGTCTCAAGTTGAAATTTGGCCACAAAAATCGGATCCGGCCGTAACTATCAAAATCCGTTTCGCACAATCTGCTAAATTAGGCTCGAAAGAACCCCAATTTTCTCCTAAACGAATGCCAAATTCAGGAAAGTTCTCGCATTTCACCTAATTACCCCTGTTCCGGAGAAAACCCATGTCTCAGTTTTTTTTAATTCGTCCTAGTTTTCTCATAAAATCCATTTTAAAATCGCATGTTGAGACTGGTGCGATTTTCGTGAAGTTTTGGCAATCAAAAATCAATTGCTGTGCGTTTTGATTTGCAGGTTTTGAAGGTTGGGCTTGTGGCTGTGTGGATGTATTCCAGGCAAGGAAAAGGGAAGATCTAACTATATCAATCTTCCTCTGTAAATTTTGCAAAAATAAATAAAATAAAAAGGATTGATCTCATACCTTAATTTGTCATTTGTGATCTTCGCTTCCACTCCTTGTTCTCAATCATTTGTTTTATTGCAAATCTTTCCTGCCAGGGGTTAGTAGATGGATGGTTCTTACTGCACCAGAAAACATCAAATTTATTCTAAAAACTATAATTTTTTTTTTTCTTTCCTATCTCTCTAAAAACTATTTTAATTTATATTTTTTAAGTATATTCATGCTTCCAATGAAGCCATTTACGGATTAGAAAGTTTGAAATGCTCATATCCCAACTTGAAAAATATACCTGATTGTTTGTAAGGATATGAAAAATCGACTTGACCTTTCGATTTGCCGCAAGGATCTCTTGAAGAATTCATGAATATTGTGGCGTAACCGCTTCTTGATACCATTCCTCAATGTAGTCTTTGGGCTGCATTCTAGATCCTTTGTCCATAAATGGTTAGTAAACGAGGTGGCTCTTACTGCACCACCGAATGAAAATTATGAGGAAATGAATGAAATTTTATGAAAACAAACATAAAGAAAAAAAACTAAAAACAATTATGTAGAAGTGTCTCATGCTTACCGAGATCCTGCTGTCACCAAGTTGTCCTTTCGTCATGAGTTAGATCCATTTATTTGCATCAATAAAACCAAAGAAAACATACTGAATTAAATTCCTAATTCCTAATCCCTTAGCACCATCCCCGACAACAGTGCCAAAATGTCGGGGTAATTCAATTGCTTAAATTGCTTTCATTTAATTATCAACCAGGGATGCTCGTAAGCTTGTGAGGATGCCATCAAAATATATGCAGGAGTAGGCATCTAACTCTAATCTAAGAAAATTCAATCAAATCCTAACTCTTTCATTCCACTTAATAAGACTTAGTTTTTGTAGGAAAGAAAACACTAGCTCCCTTTCAGGAGGTCCTCTCAAGATGTTTCACAAAATCTATCAACAATCAAGATCATCAAGTAAACACTCATGCATTGAAAATAAATACACTTAAAAAGGCATAGTTGTTGTAGGCATGAAAACACTAGCTCCTTTTCAGGAGGTCCTCTCAATATGTTTCACAAAACCTATCAACAATTAAGATCATCAAGTAAACACTCATTCATTGAAAATAAATACACTTAAAAAGGCTTAGTTGTTGTAGGCATGAAAACACTAGCTCCCTTTCATGAGATCTTCTCAGAATGTTTCAAATAACCTATCAACAATCAAGATCATCAAATAATTCTAATAAAAACAATAAAGCATATAAACCTATTCAAAGCATTAGACCAAGAAGAAAATGCTACTATGATCTATTTGGAGTGAGCTCAATTCTCCCAAGAACAAAGTAACACATAAACTAAAGCATTCTAAATCTAAACTAGAGAATGGAAACTGATGTGAAAATAAAGCTTGATTCTTATTCCATCATA
>SNQJ01S0083978.1:7600-30428 GCA_010110895.2 Picea sitchensis
AGTATATTATTAAATAAGGCCCAATATGGTGGTTATATATATTAACATAAACATAATAAATGTGAGAAGTATTTCTAGATGGTTTTTTCTCTAGAATGTTCCTAAGAGATAGAGAGTGTCATATAAAGAAGTGTAAGCAATGTATTGGAGCATAGTGAAGAATATTGTTATTGCAGCAAACAAGTATTTCTTGAGGAGTGTTTTCCTTCCATAAGGAAGGATAGATCGTGTTACCCTACCTCAAGGGTTTTCATAATAATAAAGTGTGGTTTTTCTATATCATTCTTGGTATCTTGTATTGATATTAATATATCTAACTACCATAGTAGGCCTTATTTAATAATATAGTGGAATTAGTCCACTTTACATTGAATGGATTCCACTAATAATACATAACCACATTCCCATTGGATACCTCTCTAGGTACCCCATATTACCTCCCTAGGTACACTACAAATATCAACTAGAACAATACTCATGTCATAAGGAAAACGAGAAAACAACAGTAAAGATATGGAAAACCTACAAATGAAGAAAAACTAAGGCGATTTCAACTATGATGGTATCCATTATTAAAATCATGAAAACGATCATGCAATGGTTCATGTTATCATTCCAATTTATGGCAACACTCTTTCATGATTGGATCGCCTTATCGGCTCAATCAGTCACTGTTTTATAATGCATGTCAAAATATAATTTTGACATGCATATATATAATCATTACTTAGAGTGTTTTAATATATGAAGATATGTGTACTTAGGATATGAGTTTAGAGGTATAATTAGAGGAATATCATAGGATTTTAAGAACTATGGTAGGAAGGTAGGATGGAATATTAAGAAAAAAAAAAGTAAAATTGTATTGAGTCAATGGTTTTTCCAATCCTACACACAATTCATAACTCCAAATAATGAAATTACTTAAGGAGTTGTTTCCTTCTAATTTTACATGTAACGTGTACAATTGATCACCTTTGAAGTTGGAGTTGGAGCATGGTTGATTTTGAATGTTTTTCCTATTGTTGGAGGTGACTCATTTATTTTTGCATACTTTGGAAGAAATTTCTAGAGCTACTAAATATTCTGGAGGTGAAGGATGCTAATGTTGATGAAGAATGCTAAAGAATATGAAGATGGTCTAAATCTATTGTTGAAAGCGATCTAAAAGTGTTGTTGAAGATGATCTGCATCTATTGTTGAAGATGATTTGAAAGTGTTGATGATGCTAAGGATGATATGAATATGCTCCATGAAGACCTGGAGTGTTACTATGTGCTAAACTAGGATCCAAATCTGCTAATTGTTGCTACAAGAAATAATGAAAAATTTGATGTTTCATTCATGCTTGGAAACTTGTGCAAACTCTGAAAATGATGGAAATCATAGTTTGATTGGTGGATGACCATATGTTCATGGTTTGAAACCATCTCCAAGTCACGATCTAGTCTTGGAATGCGCAAAACCATATAAAACTAGAAATATTCTACATAAAAATAAGTGTAACTATTTATAGAAATTATGGTAATTGTTATTAGATCGTCTTTAAAACATGCCCATGCATCCCTTATTATGCATTTTCTAAAAACTTTGCCTAAATATTACTCAAATTATTATATTCTCCTCAAAACCCATGTCTCGTAATTTTTTAATTCATTCTCATCTACCTGAAATTGACACTCAAAGATCGTTCCTAAAAATAGTTTTCTACAAGAAATATGGTTTCTACAACACTTTACAAGGAATTTTGATATCTACATAAAATATATGTAATTGTTGAAAATATATAAATGTAGAAAACAAATTTCTCTAAACATATTTATATGGACAAGTAAGCTATGATCTTGTAAAAAATGTCGTCTGTAATATTTATTTGAAATTATCTTGTTCCATTTTACCTCTATGATATCATGATGATTTGAAAATGATTAGAAGAAAATGAGTACCAGATGCTTGGGCCAATAAATTATGTTGAATATTGTTTGAAGGGGATATGAATAGAGTGAAATCCACCAACATCTCGAGCCATAGAAGGACATTGATAACATTGATAACTAAAAGATGTATCCCCTCTACATTGAGGATGATGCATGTCCTCATGCATTCTTCTGAGATCTAATATTTGAGTCATGTTGGATTATGACAGGACAGGACTATCAAAATATTGATTTTTTGTGGGAATTTTGCTACAAGAATAGAGGAATCTACTACATGAACCTTTTCCTTTTCCTTTTCTCCATCTTGACCATTTTTATTGTAATGCGAGAGGTGTGTGCTAAATATAATGTCATGGTACTAATCTTTTGAACACTTTGGATGTTGCTAATCTTTTCATATTAAAAATTATAACACATCTTGCACTTATTCATCATACTAATCATAAAATTTTCAAACCTGCATGTTGATCATGTTGAATGGTATTGTCTTCCTTGACTTTTGTTGTTGTACTACCATGGAAAGGATGAAGAGTTTGTTGAGTGTCTGAGATAACTCTAATATAGGAAATTACTTGTTGAAACTAAAGGTCTGGAGTTGATTTTTAATGGAAATTGATGTCAAAACAAAAAGAGGCCGCAACTGGTGTCTGGTACATTTCATAATCTTCATCTGTAACATGAATCCATGGTACAATTCTTTCCATGTGAATGGATATGCTAACGTTGAGCATGGAAAGAAATCATTGGATTATTGAACATTAATGTATGTCATTAACCAATGCCAGATCACTCAATATTGATGTCAACAAGTGTCAAGGTACCTTAATGCATCTTATAAGGCATGAATGAATGTGTTGGAGTCAATTAACCTGCAAGATTTGATAGTCAGGAGACATTAATGCATCCCCACTTCTATTAGCGAGGAAACCTATCATTAACGAATACATGTTCCAAGGCATTATAAATATATCTTGATCTTGATCCTAGATAAAGTGTTGAAGTCTATGGGACAAGACCTGCTGGAAGGTAGACCTTAAAGGATCCCACATCATCCAGTATGACAATAGAAAAAAGTGATTTGAAGAACCAAAATACAATATTGAACCAACATGGAGAACTTATTGAGATGTTTTCTCACAGTTTCCTAGTTTTCAAGAAAAACTCATGTCCAGTTGTGCTAGTAAACCATTTTTCACAACTAAACTTATTTTTATCTTTACTATTTTGTTTATTCATTTATTCTTCTACCCTATCCTACTTTGCTTGAAAAAAAAAAAACTTTCATGTATAGGAATACTTACAATGGAGACATGTGCGTAACATGATTACAAATAAAATCATATTCAAGTTTGAAAGATATACTTTGATATATAACAGAATATGAGAAACCAACTGCTTTGATTTATATGATGTCAAGAATTGTTGAAGAGTGAAGGAATGTTGTGAACTGATAGGTGCCTGAAACCATAATTTAATGTAGCCATGATGCTCATGGTCCACTTGTTCATTAACACCTCTTTATATGTCATCATTTGTCATGACATGCAGATGTTCTATTGTTTTTTGATTGGTCTCTTGAACACATAAAGGATACGATGATAGGCATGGTAAAAATTCCTAGATCTGAGGCTGTAATGTCTGCTCTCCATGAGATTTTTCCCATGGCTGTTTGATCTCTTCTAGGTCTTCTGCGTGATGTTGCTCATGGAATTTTTAGTCTTCTATCACTTCCCAGAGTGTAGGTATGTTCCTGATCACTTTCAGGATTTTCTCCTCCTGAAATGCATAGATGTTTCCAGCCGCTCCTACAATTTGAGAGATTTCCTAGATTATCATTTACTCATTTTCTCAAATAATTCTTGAACATCATTGAATTCTTATTTCCGGTTGATATTCCATGTATTGCACATGGATTAGTGCATGGAGGGTTCTTACAACACCAAAAAATAATTGAAAATTTTCTACTTTTTGAATGAAATCTGCAAAGAATGAAACACTCTATGTCTTGAATACCTCATGTTACTAAGACCCTACTATCATTAGGTTATAATTTGACATGAGTTAATCTTTCCATGCTTTCTACTTAACATGATTTAAATGGTTGAAGAGAGACTCACTACGACTCTACTTATAGTGAATGTGCAGGTTCTTACCTCTCATATTCTTGTCTCTCTTCCCATGCATTCATTCCTATATGGATTTAAAAGAATGAAAAAATAAATGTCTTTTTTTACTTCCACAACAATGATGCCAAAAAATGTCAGTCAATTCAATTAGGAGAACTTTTCTACATTAAATCATCAACATGGGGATCATATTGATGAAGTGCAATGCAAAATATATGTAGGTATTAGATCTATCTATTTATGCATAAGGAAAAAATATTCATTGTCTTAGCTACAAAAAACATAGTTTTTGTTCTTCTACAGAAAGAACAGAGTACTTGCTAATGATGAAAAACATATTAATAAATACACAAGGGTAATTGTAAACACTTAGGATCATTAATCTACTAGAACATGAATGAAATTATTTCAATCATCTAAGTCAACGAGAGTTCCTACAACTTATATAACCACCATTTATTCAATTAATGTTTGTTGCGTTAGTTTCCTTGTGTAAAAAAAATAAATGAATTTGCATAAAGGAAATGACTAGAAATATAAATCACACAATTGAATAAATAAACAATGCAAACATTAAACCAATTGAGCAATGCACTCATCCTCGAGGGGCCCTCCTAGCTCCAAATTCTACTAGGAAAGAACGTATAAGAATGAGCTTATAAACTCAAGATATACAACTCATGTATTTTCACAGTCACCAGAACTTTGATATATTAATTCAAATAAAAAGAAGAGTTTTACAACAGTCTAATATATGAATATATTCGTCCCAATGTAGGTATGATAACCAATATGTATACATTGTATGCAATATCATATAGATCCAAGTCTCATGGATTTACAAACTGATCACAACAACATATTTAAGAAAATCTGGTTCAGAGAATCATCCACATCAGACAAATCTTTCCATTTTTTAGAATTCCAATTTTAGGTCACCTAAATGGGCTTATTCTGCACAAAACCCATGTCCTTGATTTTCAATATACTCCTTCATTTGCTCGCAATTGACACAACAAGACTTTCTTCGCTATTCTGGCAAAGTTTGAAATTTAGATACGAAATATTCATGGTTATATGAAATGAACTCTATCAACCCATGTATGGATAAATTCATGACATGTTGCATAAATTTCTCTCATTCAATATTTTTGCCACGTTGTGTTGATTTGGCATGGATCCAACTTGCATGGTTTTCCATTTGTTCATGTGTTGATTGCAACTTTGACTTGTCTCATGCGATGACCTGGAGGACTCTTGGCCTAAGATGATATGTAGATAAGCTTGCGGTGTTGATTTGACATCCTCTACAATTTGGGATCCCAACCTGGAGTGTGCGCGGCCCTTTGGAGCAATGATTTTGTTGCAGAAACAATTTAGTGGCTACAAAAATGTATTTGAGTTGCTACATAATCAAATATTTTGTAGGGACTCCTAAAAAGTAAAAACTAATGAAATCAAATTGCATAAGGAAGAATAGAAATGAGTGTAGAATGGACAATTTACCTCTAATATCCTTCAATACACAAGTTCTATACTTGAACATGATATTTATGGAAAAAATGGGTAAAATAAGATATAAAATGGTTCTTAGGTATAGGATATGGATGGAAGTTTAGGATAGAAAAGTGACAAAAAGAGCATGTTTTGAGGACTCAACACTTCTCTCTCTCTATATATGCGTGTGTGTGTGTGTTGGCTCTATATCTCAATGAATAGATAAGTAAAGTAAATCGTAATCCTTTACTTTTATCAAATTCTTTTACAAACTTCATAACCTATAGTGTGCATGTTTCCTTCATTATCTCCTCTTTCATGTTCATGGTCCATAGTGAAAGCCAAAAAATTGAAAAATTCCCGAACACCAGTAAGCCCTTTAAACTTGAGTCTTCCATTAAAAAAAAAGGTAAACCCTTTAAACTTGAATCCTACTTCCCTAATGCATTTGATTTAAATACGAAAAGATATTTCCCTAATACATTTTATTTAAACATATAAAAACACATAAAAATGTATCTAATTTAAATATATAAAAGCATATGAAATAGTGATAATATTTAACTAAGTTTTAAAAATACAAAACATGTAACTTAATGAATAAGGAATAAGAATTAAAAATTTAAATATATAAAGCCTCAGTGATAATATTTAACTAAGTTTTAAAAATACAAAACATACAACTTAATAAATAAAGAATAAAAATTGAAAAAAAAAGATAAATCAATGAGAAGCATACATGTCAATTGATGTATACCAATTAAATATATAAAGGCACATGGAAATGCATCTAATTTAAATATATAAAATCACATGGAATAGTGATAATATTCAACTAAGTTTTAAAAATGCAAAACATGTAACTTGATAAATAAGGGATAAGAATTAAAAATTTAAATATATTAAGTCTCATAAAATATAGAATAGTGATAATTTTTAATTAAATTTTAAAAATACAAAACATATAATTTAATAAATAAAGAATAAAATTTGAAAAAAAATAAATAAATTAAGAAACATATATACCAATTGATGTATACCAAAACAAACACCATTTAAATAATACACATTAAAACAAACATGAAATAAAAACAAACATGAAATATCAAATATTAAAACTATATAGATGGTATCATTTAGGAGTAAATTGCTATACACATGATATGATGCAATAAAACAAATGGTCATTACATATCAATTGATGTATACCAAAACAAACACAATTCAAGTAATACACATAAAAGCAAACGAAAAAAACAAACCTGAAATATCAAATATTAAAACTATATAGATGGGATAATTTAAAGGAAATTGTTATACAGATGATATGATGCAATAAAACAAATGGCCATTACAAATACTAGTCTAACCTAAGAATCCTCTCAATTATGTAACAAGTATTGTACCAACTCAATAACTAACCACACTAATTTGTATGACATATTAAAGTTGGAGGACATGGAATAGTGATGATATTTGAAGTCACCCTTGATGATGAAGAACAAGTGGTAAACTTTGATGAATAAGGGATAAGGATCGAAGGGATACCTCACCTTTACATTAGAAACAAACCTCAAGTCAAACATGTATGATTTGCACAATGCAAGGTACAGTTGGTCAAGACAAACATGGGCCAATCTAGATTGGTGGGTACATACAATGGACCTATGTACGAGAGACAAAGTCTCCCTATCCAGCATGGGAGACATATAATATGGACAAATGGCCAATACTATAACCTTAGAATCATTGAACAGTAAGATTGTACCAACTCGATAACTAAACCTTAGAATCCTTGAACACTAAGATTTTACCAACTCAACAACTACATAATATAACTTAAATCGTATGGTTTTGTTTTGATTCAATAATTCGAACTAATTACATATTATAATTGAAAATTTACAATAATAATTTTATAATCTGCTATAAACAAACAATTTTAAATCCTTTTTAAAGTCTGATTTAGCAAGTAAAGAAAAGGATTAACGTGTAAATTTTTTATCCTATGATTAGAGATTAAATTTTTAAAGGTTTAAATGTTTTATCATTATTATTGCACAACCATGTTTATTTGAAAGCACAATATTTAATTAATAAATATATGAGTTTGTTATTTGAGTTTGAATGGCATTGAAGAGACTGATCAGAATTGTTTGACCAGTTTATGATTTCTAAATTCTGATATCTTGAACCTTTGTCCTGAGCATCTTGTATTTTCCTTTCATTCCTCTATCTACCTTTCATTTTTAAAGGTATACACTAAACATGACAGATATTATCTTAAAAAAAATATTAAAGGAACAAAATTTAAACGAGATTATGAAGGATGGCTGAAATGCATTGGACAAGTTTATGATTTTGTGTGCCTTCCATAACTTTTCATCCATTATTTGTTTCCTTGGCTTTTGTTCCGTCTGTGACATGCTTGTCTTTATATCAGTTTCTTAATTATTGACTGGATCTTGTAGTTTTGAAAGAAATTGCAGAGTTTCATAAGCCAAGGATTCCATATTACACATGCAATGGCATATTTTATAAGCAAATGAGCCAAACACATTTGACAAAATCTCAACCAGAGTTTATGCTGAATGCAGGACACACATTGGGTGGCATTATTTTCGGGGCAGGGCACATGGTAGGGACTGATATGGGATTTTCAAATCCCAAACATGAAGACAAAGACAAACGTGATATTATATAATTAATACCAGGGGCTGTAAGAGGAGCTACCTCTGCAATATCTGACTACAAATTTTAGATCTACGCTGCTCACTGCCACACATTTTTTCATTCATCTGTTTTGCGTCCTTCCGATCCTGCAGAGAGACATAATCAGATATGGCTGGAAATGCCAATGCAATGAAGAAGAAGAAGGGCGGAAAAGGCAAGTCTATATTCATGGGCTTATTCAGTCGCCTCTCCAAGAAGAAAAGCTGCAAAGAGAAGGAGTTCTCGTCACAAGTTCATCCCATAATTCCATACCAGATGTCTCGGGCCTGGGAGCTAACGAGGCCATACAGACCATGCCTGGTTCTCAACTTGGAAACAATCAGGGAAGAAGAGGATGACTATCCCTCCAAGTCTCCTTTCCACGATACCCCAATCAGGACTCCGCTCTACTTCGTCAAGGGCAGCCAGGCCAAACGCTTCCGCTTCCGCCGCTACGTAAAACTGATGTGGAGGGTGCACTCTACCAGACTTCGCTGCAACTTAACTTATGTTCTTCGTCTCTTCAGGATCAGAAAATATAGACAACCTCCTCCATCTTCAGCTCTCGGCATCATGCAGATTTGATCTCGAAATGATGGGTATGCTTGTATTCTTTTAGCTTCACAGTATTGTAAATCGATGCCCTCTTCCTAGTAAATGTGTCAATGTAAAGAGATGCTCTCTGTGATAGTAAATGTGTCAATGTAAAGAGATGTAAACTAATGCTTCTCGCTCAAAAGTCAATGTCTGACAACATTGACGAAAACCCTATTGACTAACCGATTGTACTAATGAAAACTCTCAAGTTATTTCTCGAGTGAGTAAATTATAACGCTGGAAGAAAAAAATGCTACAGCGCAGAACGATCTATTGCACAGCAAGCAATACAGCACAGAATGAACTATTGCACAGCAAGCAATACAAAATGTTGTCGAGCACAAGCAGATCCATCTCTGTGAAAAACAGTAGGAAAGGCTTCCAGTTGGGTGTTTTGATATGAATTCAGGTAGAATGGCTTCATCTCGACCACAATTGATATCTGCAATGGTGCTAGCAAGTCAACGCCTGGATTATTCTTATTTTTCTGGTGTTCTTTTTTTTTTATATATAGAGATTTGATTGGTGTATGACGTTCCCCCTTTAGGTGTGGAGAGTTGTGATTGAGATGATATAATATATATGATTTGTTTCTCGGTTCCTTTCCAATGTCTTATCCTATAATTCATGACAATACATAATACTTATTTTATTGCAGAGGGATCATAAGAATTTAAGCACAGTGCAATGGGCTGTCGATTGACTCACATTGTTTAGGTAAAATAAAATCAGTTGTCGAAATGTGTGATTGTATGGGGCTTTTAAGATAAAATTCTATGAAATTCGAATGGACTAATTGGTAGAAAATACTCATTATTATTCTGATTGATGTCTGATTTATGTAAGCAGAGCTGTAGCCATAAACTATGTTGTTGAGTCTAAATGTTGTAAGTCACTTGGTTAAATTTAAATCTCATCTAATTAGTTGAAATTTTATGGATATCTTTGTAATATATCAACCTCTTTAAATTTATCATTTTATTGGAAAACTAAATTCTACATATAAAGATTGGAATAGGATTATGATAATGAAAATGAAATTTTAATATTTTTTCCATCAATTGGAGTTAACTTAGGTGGTTGGAAGGAATGGTTATTATTTTAATAATGTTGAGCTCTTAAGGTGTATATTATAATGGTTTTACACTCTGTTGTTGTTGATTAGCTCCCAAATTGTAAACAAAGATTTTACAAAGATTTTTTTTTAACTCTAAAAGTTATCTTAATTTTAGAATTTATGAAGTAAAATAAAAATATAAATATGATATATATTCAATTTTATTTCTTTCTCTTTTAATTTAATTAAAATATTTGAGATTTAAAATAAAAATTTTGAGATTTAAAACAAAATTCAGCAAGTACATAATATAGCCTTCTTGGACCTAATGGTTAATAACAAGTGTTTTGTTTTAAGAGATCACAAATTCTAATCCAAAGGGGTTCATCCAAGCCCTATTAATATTTCATCAAAGCAAAATTAACATTTCAACCTTCGAAAATGAACTCAACAAAGCACTGGCAATACAACTGTTAGAAAAAAAATCTAGAACTGTTCTGATTTCAAATAGGTGTCAATTTTCTAGATTGATGTCAAATAGGAACTGTTACAGCAAATTCTTCCTATAAATTGCAAACTGTTCAAGCAAATAAATCAGTGAGTGTGTGTGAATGAGACAATTCGTCTCATCACTTTCAGGTTGATTGTTGTGTTTGTGTTTTCATTGCTGTATTCTTTTCTGTTTTGGTGTCACAGCACGGTTGAGTGTTTTGGTGTCAGAGCACGGTTGAGGGCCATGAGACCGCTCAAGTGTTTGAAAGAATAGATATTGCTAAAGAAGATCCTTAATTGTTGTTGGAGGAACAGCCGCATTGCTGCTGTCGTGAGCGCCAAGTTTTTCACTGATAAAGCCCATGGAACCATCGCTGCAAAGAAAGAGATTTTCTGTTGGAAGAATCGCTTGATTTGCTGTTGGAAGAATCGCCTAGATCTCTGAGGATCGATTTGCAATTGGAAGATTTGTTAAGGAATGATTTGCTGTTTATCTGTTTGTAATTGATTGCATGACTTTTTTTTTGACAGAGAAAGGAATAACTCTGGTAGTGAAGAGGTGGAGCCACCCACTATCATTATCCAATAGTTGTCCAAAATTTGGTAAATCATATGAATGATGTAAGGGAGGTAAGATCCTGGCAAATCATATGAATTGATGTGGAGGCGGTGGTAAGATTGTGGGTGATGTCCTCATAGACAATACGCTGTGTAATTTCTTTTTGTTATTTGAAATCATTGCCAGAATTCCCATCAGCAGAATTTTATGTGATAATATACAACATAGTTGAAATTAATTCAACCGCACTAAGTTGTGATGTCGAGCTTCAATTGACAGCTTAGAATTTCACACATTGACAATCTTTGGAGATTACCGCCTCACAATGAGAGCAGACATAAATGCTGAAGGTAATTTAATTTGCAGAAATTTGTTGATCGATTTGCAGTTGCAACAATATTTTTTTGTAAGGACAAGATGGCAAATGCTTTGGTTGATTCATATCTAAATGAATCAAATAAGCTGGATGGTTCCAATTATGTGAATTGTTAATTCAAGATTCAAACTTTGATGGAAACATCAAATGTTTGGCTGTTGTATAGTTGTATCTAGACAAGAAGCAAAACCTGAAGCCAAAGCCCCCCAACAAAGGGATTGGGATAAAAGAGGGAACAAAGAAAAAGTCCTTCTAAAAATGTCATTGAAGGACAATATTATTCTGCATATCAAAGACTCCAAGATATCCCAGGAAACATGGGATACCTTTAAAGGTTTGTATGAAACAACAAATACAAATCCAGTTTTGTTCTTTAAAAGTGTATTCCTTTCAATTAGATTGAGGAGAATGAAAATGTTAATAACTTTATTTCTAGAATTAAAGAATTGAAAGTCAAAGTGGGTGATATTGGTGAAAAGATCTCAAGCACATATATTGTAACAATAACCTTGAATAATATGTTAGATGTTAGAAAAAGTTCCCACATTTGAAGAACTAGCAGGTATTCTTAAGAGGAAGAATGAAGCAAAAAACTTAATTGCAGGTCTCAAAATTCAGATTTGGCATTGTTGGCAAAAGGGAAACAACCATACAGAGGAAATCCATCCCATGTAAAACCAAATCACGGTATGACACCACCAAAGAATGATGCTAATGTTAAGAGCAAGGATACATGTTTTTACTGTGGTAAGTATGGACTGTAAGCTCCCTTAATGGTTATTAACGGCTCCTCAAATGTTGTCGATAGCTCCCATAACAGCCGCAGTTGATTTGGAAACCAACTGCAGTTATTTCCTTATGTTTACGGAAACCGACTACAGTTAGATTAATTTCTTGTTGGGAGCTCCTGAAGTGGTCCATTACTTTCTCTGTAGTTCTCTACCATGATTTGTGGAACACTTGACACATAGCCAACAGAAGCTTGATGGAAGCTTGGCTATAAACACTTCTGTTTGGTCCCCAAGCTTGGAAGTGCCATACGGATGAAAGATTTGTTTAGGCCTCAATTTTATTTAACGGATGAAATTTTATTTAGGCCTCAATTTTAACATAAGCATGTAATCTTTAATTTTATGCAGTTGTACAACTTGCAAATTTCTCTGAAATTCGTTGCGATGTCCCTGAACTTACGGGAGATAACTATAAGGTCTGGAAGGAGAGAGTTCTCCTTCATTTGGGGTGGATGGACATAGACTATGCTATTAGGAAAGATGAACCACTAGCACTGTAGCGAACATCATGATTTATGAATGATGGGAGCGATCTAATCGCCTAAGCATGATGTTCATTAAGACTAAAATTTCAACTGGTATTCATGGTTTCGTTGATTAGCATGAAAAGGTTCGAGACTTGCTGAAAGCCATTGATAATCAATTCGTCACTTTAGATAAGGTACTAGCAAGCACCCTAATCATGAAGTTCTCATCCCTAAGGCTGACCAGTGTGAAAGGTGTGCACGAGCACATCATGCAAATGAGGGACACTATGGATCAATTGAAGAAACTCGAGGTTGAAATATTGGAGTCTTTTCTGGTACACTACATCCTGAACACCCTTCCGCACCAATACGGACCCTTCAAAATCTCATACAACACACATAAGGATAAATGGTCAATTAATGAACTCATGACCATGTGTGTTCAAGAGGAAGAGAGACTGGTGATGAAACTGGGAGAAAGTGCAATGCTGGTGCATGGAAAGGGAAAATCTCAAGCCAATAAGAAAGGGAAAGGTAAATTACCTCCCCAAACTAATATCAAGAAGGAATCCAAGTGTTTCTTCTGTAAAAAGAAGGGACACATGAAGAAGGAATGCACCAAATTTCAGAAATGGCTTGCGGACAAAGGTAATGCAATCTCTTTTGTTTGTTATAAATCTAATATGGTTAATGTCAATATTAACACCTGGTGGATTGATTCTGGATCAACAATTCACATTTTGAATTCCTTTCAGGGTTTGCAAAACCTAAGGAAGCCAGTGGGAAGTGAGCAAAGCATCTTATCAGGAAACAAAATGGGCTCGCATGTGGAAGCTATAGGAACATGCTATTTAACTTTAAGTAGTGGCTTTGTTTTAGAATTAGAAAAGACCTTTTATGTTCCAAGTTTTTCTAGAAACTTGATTTCAGTTTCAAGGCTTGTACCTTTTGGATATTCCTTCAACTTTTCGGAAATATCTTTCAGTTTATTTTATAAATCTAATTGTGTTGGGAATGGTATTTTGTTTGATGGTCTTTACTGCATTAATTTAAAAAACAATGTCACTTATGATTCAATGCATGTTAACACTGGCACTAAAAGATGTGTTATTAATGATGATTCCTCTAAATTATGGCACTGGAGACTAGGTCATATCTCCATAGAAAGAATTAAAAGATTGGTAAATGAAGGGGTACTTAATACTCTAGATTTTACTGATTTTGAGACTTCTGTGGATTGCATAAAAGGAAAGCAGACCAACAAGTCAAAGAAAGGTGCCAATAGGAGTTCATACATATTAGAGATCATACATATTGATATATGTAGTTCAGACATGGACTCACATGGTCACACATACTTCATCTCTTTTATAAATGATTACTCATGATATATGTATCTCTACATGCTTCATAAAAGGAACGAAGCATTAGATGCCTTTAAAATCTTTAAGGATGAAGTAGAGAAACAATGCGGCAAGCAAATTAAGATCGTGATATCAGATAGAGGTGGAGAATATTATGGTAGATACATAGAAGATGGACAAGCACCTGGGCCATTCGCAAAATTTCTTCAAGAGCATGGGATTGTTGCTCAATACACCATGCCTGCTTCACCCGACCATAATGGTGTAGCAGAAAGAAGAAACCAAACATTATTGGACATTGTGCGGAGTATGCTTAGCATCTCCAATCTTCCTAAATCCTTGTGGACTGAAGCACTTAAGATGGCAGTGTATATATTAAACCGAGTTCCAACCAAGGTTGTTCCTAAAATGACATTTGAATTATGGAAAGGTTGGAAACCGATTTTGTGACATATGTGCATTTGGGGATGCCCATCTGAAGTGAGAATATATAATGCACAAGAGAAGAAGCTGGACCCAAGGACCATTAGTGGGTATTTCATTGGATATGTTGAAAGGTCTAAAGGTTACAGATTTTATTGTCCATCTCACGGCACTAGGATTCTGGAATCAAGAAATCCAAAGTTTCTTGAAAATGACTTGATCAGTGGAAGCGATCAAACCAGGAACATAGTTTCTGAGAAGGATCACTCAGAATCTCAACCTTCCACCTCAAGTGATAGATTGGTTATTGTTCAAAACACCCCTCAAGTACAAACTGGTGTTGAACAACCAATTGTTGAAGTTCCACAAGCTATTGACGGCATTCTAGTAGATCAGGTAGTTCAAGAGTTTCGAAGAACTTTTGAACAACGAGTTGAACCACATACTTCTCAAGAAGATGGTGGTACAACATTAAGAAGATATACTAGACCAAAGATATCAACAATTCCCGATGATTATGTTGTGTATCTGCAAGAATCTGACTATAACATTGGAGCCAAAAATGATCCCGAGTCCTTTTCACAAGCCATGAGTTGCGAAGAATCAGAGTTATGGTACGATGCCATGAAGGAAGAGATGAACTCTATAAAGAGTAACAAAGTCTGGGATATTGTTGAGTTTCCTAATGGTGCAAAAGCCATTGGATGTAAATGGGTCTTTAAGACAAAGAAAGACTCATTGGGCAACATTGAGAGATACAAGGCGAGACTTGTTGCTAAAGGATTCACTCAAAAAGAAGGAATCGACTACACAGAGACTTTCTCTCTTGTATCTAAGAAATATTCCTTGCACGTTATTATGGTATTAGTAGCCCATTTCGACTTGGATTTGGAAAAAATGGATGTGAAAATGACATTTCTCAATGGAGATCTAGAGGAGGAGGTTTACATGAAACAACCTAAAGGATTCCCCTCTAGTGATGGTGAGAAATTGGTTTGCAAGCTCAAAAAATCCTTATACGGTTTAAGACAAGCATCCTGCCAATGGTATTTGAAATTCCATAATGTAATTTCTTGTTTTGGTTTTGTAGAGAACATTATGGATCAATGTATATACCTGAAAAATTAGTGGGAGTAAAATTTGTTTTCTTGTTTTATATGTGGATGACAATTTGCTAGCAACCAATGATAAGGGTTTGTTGCATGAGGTGAAACAATTCCTCTCTAAAAAATTTGATATGAAGGATATGGGTGAGGCATCTTATGTCATTGGCATTGAGATCCATAGAGACAGATTTCAAGGCATCTTGGGTCTGTCTCAGGGAACCTATATTAATAAAATTTTAGAGAGATTTCGGATGAAGGATTGTTCACCAAGTATAGTTCCCATTGTGAAGGGTGATAGGTTCAATTTGAACCAATGCCCGAATAACGACTTTGAAAGGGAACAAATCAAGAACATTCCATATGCTTCTGCTGTCAGAAGCCTAATGTATGCTCAGGTCTACACAAGACCTGACATTGCATTTGTTGTGGGAATGTTGGGACGATATCAGAGTGATCCATGTATAGACCACTAGAGAGCTACAAATAAAGTAATGAGGTACCTTCAAGGAACCAAAAACTACATGCTTATGTATAGACGGACCGATGTTTTAGATGTAATTGGCTACTTAGATTCTGATTGTTGGATGTGTCGATTCACACAAATCAACATCAGGATACATTTTTATGATGGTCGGTGGAGCTATATCATGGAGGAGTGCCAAGCAAACCTTGATTTCCACTTCCACTATCGAAGTCGAGTTCGTCTCCTGTTTTGAGGCTACTTTACATGGTGTATGGCTTAAGAGTTTCATTTCTGGGCTTAGAATTATGGATTCTATCTCTAAGCCATTGAGAATGTATTGCGACAATTCAACTGTTGTTTTTATGGCTAAAAACAACAAAAGTGGGAGTCGAAATAAACACATCGACATTAAGTATTTAGCTATAAGGGAACGTGTTAAAGAAAAGAAAGTGGTCATTGAGCACGTCAGCACTGAGTTGATGATCGTTGATCCTTTGACTAAGGGCATGCCACCATTTAAATTCAAGGATCATGTAATGAATATGGGACCTGGTTCCATTATGTAGTTTCTCATTGTATGGACAATGATATTTTAATGAAATTCTTAATTATTGTGATGTTTTCCTCATATTTATGTGCACCTTAATTTGATTTGAGACAATTCATATGTGTAGGACCAAGAATAAACATAAGGTTTATTCATTAAGAAATTGTTGCCACATAAGTTCTAATAGAAATAAATACATAATAATACATGGAAGATAATACTCGTCATAAGAGGACTTATCACCATGATTCATGTATCTATTACTTAATACAGATTTTCAATGGGTTTTAAGATGAGACATTAAGAGTGGAAGTATGGACCAAGTGGGAGAATGTAAGCTCCCTTAACAATTATTAATGGCTCCTCAAATGCCACCGATAGCTCCCATAACAACCGTAGTTGATTTGGAAACCAACTGCAGTTATTTCCTTATGTTTACAGAAATCGACTATAGTTAAATTAATTTCTTGTTGGGATCTCTTGAAGTGGTCCATTACTTCCTCTGCAGCTCTCTACCATGATCTGTGGAACACTTGACACATAGCCAACATAAGCTTGATGGAAGCTTGGCTATAAACACTTCTATTTGGTCCCCAAACTCGCTACTTCAATCCCCTTCAGTCTTACACCATCAAGTTAGAGTGAGCCGAGCTTGGAAGTGCCATATGGATGAAAGATTTGTTTTGTCATCTATTTCAGTAGTGAAGGAACACAAGGTTGATATCAAAGTTCAAGACAGCTCAAAAGGAGCCCAAAGAAAATCTGGTGTTGAAGTGGGAAAACTTCCACAACAATTAGTAAAAGAAAAAGTAGCATCAATGGTCGGAGGTATGATTTATTCGGCAATTCAATTTTTCGATTCTTTTAAGAGTTTATTCCGCATATAAAGAATTGTTAATTAGTCTAACATGGACATTATTCTAGAGATTGTTTGAAAATAAAGTTTGATGAGTCCAAAAGTAGAAATAGAAGGCATACTGGTCATTTTATTGATATAGGAGAAAATGTGAATGATGATTTTCAAAACCTTAGATTAGTAGAAAAATATGACTCAAATGCTTGGTTTATTATTCCTCGTGCCTCTCAAATGCTTGGTTTATTATTCCTCGTGCCTTCATTCACATGTCATGTAATAAGGACTCATTTGAAAATTATCATGAAACAAACAATGGTGCTAACATCTATCTAGGGGATGGTAGATCCCATCAAATTCAAGGGTATGGTGATGTATGTGTGACCTTGACAAATGGTCATGTTAAGCAAATTCAAAATGTAATATATGTGCCTAGTATAAAAAAGAACTTAATCTTAGTTTCCACCATATCAAATCAAGATTTGAAGGTTGAGTTGATTAAGTTACATTGTCTTGTGAAAGATATATAGGATCATTAGGATATTATTGCAACAAGAGTTAGAGTTGGAGGACTATACAAGATTGACGTGTCAAGGAAGGGTCATCAAGCGTTGGCATAAAAAACTATGTCAATGAAAGTATTCACTACTTCAAAAACAAGGAATGGTGGAGGGACTTCCATTTCTTAAGAATGAACATACTACATGTTAAGGGTGTGCACTAGGTAAGCAACATAGGGAATAATTTCCTACTCATATAGATAAAATGCAAAGAGATATCCTTGAACTTGTGGGTCCCATGCAAACAAGGGCAGTTGGTGGAGAATATTATTTTCGGTTTTTTACTAATGATAACACTAAATATATGGGTTTATTTTATGAGGAAGAAAATTGATGTCTTTGAGTATTTTAAAAAATTAAAAAACTTGGTTGAAAAGCTAACATGAAGGTTCGAGAGGAGAATATACATCAAGGGATTTTCTTCAAATATTGGAAAGATAATGGAATACAACAACAATATAAAGTGCCACATACTCCTCAACATAATGGAATAGGTGAGAGGAAGAGAATAAATTTAGTTGAATGTGCACGAGGCATGCTTAAAGGTACAAATCTTACTAATTGATTTTGGGCTAAAGTAGTCAGTACTTTTATTTATTTGAAAAAAAATGTCCAACTAAAATTCTAGACCATAATACTCCTTTTGAATATTTGTATGGATATAAACTAGTAGTAATTCATTTAAGACTATTTGAAAGAAAAGAAAAATCATGTTCCTAAAGAAGATAGGAGAAAGCTTGATGCTAAAGCTATCAAGTGCATTTTTATTGTTTATTGTTCTGATCACAAATCATACAATATGTTTGATCGCAACACACATAAAGTTTTCACAATTAGAGATGTATTATTTCATGAGTATCTGGATGGAGGTCATAAGGTGGATAGTTATGATGCATGACATATTCCTTATGACTATGATGGAAATGTCAAAGAAGTAACATATGTTGAAAAGGAACAGGAACAAGATACACATTTAAGCAACATGGAGACTTCAAGTATCCATAGCATACCAAGAGGATGAGAAGATTCACCACAAAGAAAAAGAAAAGATGAAGGAACTCCACAAAGCAGTGCAATGCCAAGGAGATCAATATAGAAAAGTCATACACCTATAAGATATAAATACTATGCATCGATGACTCAAGTAATGAATGTTGTAGAACCTTTGAATTTTGAACAAGTTAAAGAGCATAAAAAATGGAGGGCTTCCATTAAAGAAGAGTATGATTCGATAATGAAGAATGAAATGTGGAAATTAACAGAACTTCATGAAAAATAAAGTCCCAATAGGATCCAAATGGTTGTTCAAATACAAATTTAATGTTTATGGTAGTATAGATAAATATAAAGCTAGATTGGTTGCAAAAGGTTATTCATAGAAAGAGGGAATTGATTAGGAAGACATTTTTTCACTTTTAGCTAAGATGAACTCCATTAGATTAATGATTGTATTAACTAAAAAACATAACTTGAAACTACATGAGTTGGATGTTAAGTCATATTTTCAAAATGGAGAATTAAAGGAAGAAGTTTATATTTTTCATCCATAAGGGTTTGTAAAGAAGCTTCAAGAGAATCTTGTTTGCGGGTTAAATAAATCTTTATATGGATTGAAACAAACACCGAGATCTTGGTATGTAAATATTAATACTTTATTCTTTCATAAAGGTTTTACGAAAAGTAAGAGTGATCATAACATGTATATCAAGACAGATCATAAGGGGCATATTTATTTGATTTCTTTATATTTTGATCATTTGATCATAATAGGAAATGATACTGAGTTAATTGAAGAAATCAAAATATTTTTTTCACGGGAATTTGAGATGAAAGACATTGGTGAGTTTCATTATTTTTTAGGGCGCGAGGTATGGAGAGAAGATGGTAAGACACTAATCACACAAAACAAGTATGCAATGGAGTTAATCAAGATGTTTAACATGAATGAATGTAAACTAGTGTCTACTCCATTAGAATAAAATATCAATCTCAATAGTGATGATGAAACTAAATAAATGAATGGTACCTTGTATCGACAATTGGTGGGAAGTCTTAATTATTTCACTACAACTAGGCCAAATATTTCATATTTATTATTATACTTAGTCAATTCATGGCTAAGCGTCATGAAAATCACTGGAAAGAAAAAAAGAGAGTCATCTGATATTTGAAAGGAACTGCTAATTTTGGTATTGAGTATACTAATAATTTTAAAGTTCAGTTGACAAGTTATTTAAATTAAGATTGTACAGGAAATCCTAATGATAGGAATTCAACTACAGGCTATGCATTCAGAATTGGATTCAAGATCATTTCGTGGAGCAGCAAGAAACAACCAAATGTTTCTTTGCCATCAACAAAAGTTGAGTACAAAGATTTATACAGTGCCACCTGTGACGAAATTTGGTTAAGGCATATTCTTGAAGACGTGGGAGAAGAGCAAAAAGTACCAACAATTATCAATTGTGATAATCAAATTTCCATCAAACCAGAAAACAATCTAGTGTATCATGCTAGATCAAAACATATTGAGACACATCATCATTTTGTAAGAGAGAAGATATAGTTAAATGAGGTTGACTTGGTATATTGTAATACAAATGTTAATGTGGAAAACATCTTTACAAATCCTATTGGAAAGGCCAAATTTGACATTTGTAGAGATAAGTTAGGTGTTGTAAAAATTACATTTTTATATTAAAGAGGGGTATTAGAACAAAACCTAGAACTATTATATTGTAGAGTAGGTGTCAATTTCTAGATTAGTCATCACATCTAGATCCAATAATCTAGGGAAATGTTACAACAAATTATTTCTATAAATTGTAACGTGTTCAAACAAATAAAACAATAATTGTGTGTGAATAAGACAATTCATCTCATCACTTTAGGTTGATTGTTGTGTTATTTTCTATCTGCAACACTATAGATAAACCAAAATAAGAAAATAATAATAGGTTTCACTCTCATTCAATGTATTAAAAAATAACTTGTCACCACAATAAAAGGAAATAATGAAAGGTGATAATCCAATGCTACATAAGTGAATAGTTGATATCTCATATAATTACATAAGGTTACAATTTGCATATGACACATCCCCAAAGAGAATAGTATATTATTACTTTAATCGATTAGGTTTTATTCAACATAATTGATATGTGCATCCTCTTTAAGGAGATGTTTACAAAGAATGAATGAATGAAAAGAACTTTGTTACTATGTGGAACCTTTTTGAATGGGATGATTACAAGGAGATGATTGTAATGAATGAATGAGAACTTTGGTGATTGAGGAGAAAGGTTTACAATGAATGAATGAGAACTTTTTTTATTGAGGAGAAAGGTTCTCTTTATAACCAAAATCTATGGTTCATGTCCTTTTAATCATCCGACCCTTCATCTACTCAAAGATCTACTTCAACTTTTGAAAAATATTTTCATCTCCTCAAACTTCTTGTCTCTCCAGAAGTTCTTCTTTACTACATTTGTAATTATCCGATTTGACTATGAAAACATGTAAAGAGTTACTTCAACTTTCGAAAAATATTTGCATCTCCTCAAACGTCTTGTCTTTCCAAAAGTTTTGTTTTATTACATTTGTAACTATCCAATTTGACTATGCAAACATGTATTTAGTTTATGAATACTAAAATTAACTAGGTGTGCTCACTGTAAATGAAATTTGACAATTGAGACTTAAAGAGAAAGACTTTGATGTCTCATCCATGCTTCATCTTGTTCACTCCAACACTTTTACTTTGGTTAGAGGAGATTGAACACTTCATCCAACTTGTAATTAAATTTCTACCTATTAAAGAAATCTTTGTATAGGTAGGTCAATGACGAATTTTAAGTCATAATTAGGTTTCAGATAATTGGCATAAGTGAAGACAAAAATAGTACATGTTTTCATAATCTAGGGAGAGTACGCTAGGAAGAATACAATATGACTACCCTCTACTACTACCCTCTACAATATGACTACCCTCTCTCTACTACCCCTTTGAGAATATGTGGGAATATGGGTGATGCCCCGGTCTTCGATTTAATTCAAATAAGTTATGTTTCTAGGTATCAATCTAACTCATCTATGCTCGAATAAAGTTATGCCAACCGACCCTACTCTTTTCCCTTTGAGCCTTCCCAAAACTGTATAAGTATGTCAATGATGAATGTTTTTCAAAGGAAAGATATTTCAATCATTTTCCTTCAATCAACATTCTTCCATCATTATTTTTTCTTTTCTTTAATCATTTACTACATTTCTATACACAACAACCCTCCAATAAAAATATGAAAAAACTTTCACATTTCAAAATAAAGTATGAAAAGTAACCAAGCTATGAGAGGGAAAATAAGTTATTACCCTAGTTTTCATTAAAATAAAAGGATAAGTTTCAACATTAAATCTCAAAGGAATATGTGTGATATCATCACTTTTAGCATAACACTCATTTATATATAATGTTAACCCCATATCTATCAAGTGCCAAAAGGGATAAAACTTTTTGAAGTGTAATTTTTTATCATTTAAAACGGATCTATGGTAGTTGTAGTGTTAAGAACCAAATATCAATATAGCATAGAAAAACCTTAGAATAAGTACTCAACGCCTTAAAAAAGAGATAATTTGAGATAATAAGCCTCTTCGAGTGGGCAACCTCGTTTTACCCCACATAAATGTTCAAGTACAAGATGATTCCAAATGAAAATGTCTCCTTGGTATATATAGGAGACTAGGAGGTATAATTACAACTATTGGAATAAAGCCGACATAAATAAAATAAAATTACTAATGTAATATGCCCCAATTAAGGGGTAATGAGCCAATATTAACGCTTAACATGCCCCTCCCATTGAGACAAGTGTTGTCTGCAACACTTGAGTAACTCTGGATGC
>SNQJ01S0083978.1:48082-67827 GCA_010110895.2 Picea sitchensis
ACATAAGGTGGAGTGGAGTCATCAAATAAAATATGGAAGTGGTTGTCATCCCATAAATGACAACTATCCATATACCAATCATCACAATCATCCTCAAAATCATACCAAGCATATGTTTCTTGATTATATTCATCCCTGAGGCCCCCCATAAAAAATATTTCCTTCATGTTATTCAATGAATCTTGAATACTATGAAAACTATCATTGAGGTTGTTTGTGAGACTGTTTTTAAGGCTGTCTGTGAGGCCATGGGCAAATGCATCCAATCTGTCATCCAATCTGTGAAACAATTGGACTTTGAATGATTCAAGAATTTCTTTCAGGTTTTGAGAAGAAATAGCCATCTGAGGACCCTATGAACCTTTCGGTTCCGCAGCCATCACGAAAAAACCCAAAAAATTAGAACAATAAATTACAACAGAAAATCGCGGTTTTTTCTTAAAAAACCCTAAAAAACTGTTGAAGTTAAAATGCTCATAACTTCACTTCCCGGACTCCGTTTCGGCTGAATTTTTTTTTGAAATTGGGTGAAATTGTGAGAGGAACTCAGATATGTAATTTGTTTGAGAAAATTATGCCTCCAACTACTACATAAATAAAAACAAATCGCGTCTCCGTCCACGGAAAAAACCCTGAAAATTTGCAGATTTTAAAACTTCAATATCTTGACTTCCCGGACTCCATTTCAGACGATTTTGTTTTTTAAATTGGGTGTTTTTATGAGAGGAAATCAGATATACAACCCTTTTCTGCAAATTTTCCACAGAAATATACTGAAAACTTCGAGAATGTCGCGGCCCTCTTTTTTTTTCTCCAAAAAAAAAAAATCTGCAAAAATAAAAAATATTTGCCCACAATGTCTGCCCAAGGAAAGTGCTATGATACCACTTGTTAAGAAACCAAATAGATCTACCAATATAATAACCACAAATATTGAATACACAATAGATTCAAAAAACAATATAGAAGAAACCACACTTTATTATTACCAAACCCTTGAGGTAGGGCAACACCATACAATGGATCCTATTATGGAAGGGATCCTCTCCTATTCACTTGCCTCTTAGAGGGGGCTTCCTCCTAATGAGCTTCAGCTCCAAACATAATAATTCTCTTCATGTCTCATTACACTGCTTGAACTCTTTTATATAGTTCTNAGAAGTAGAACCTTCTAAGAAGTCCTCTTACATTTATTATTTTTAATTACCCATTTATTATATCTAACTACCATAGTGGGCCTTATTTAATAATATACTGGACCAAGTCCACCTTACATTGAATGACCTCCACTATTATCACTATGGGCCCTCTGGGCCCCCCCACTACCTCTCTAGCTACCTTACAATAACAAACGATACCAGACGCACATAGGCATACATGTGAGTACCGGATGAGTGTAACAATTGTTACTAGATGCACACATGCATACAAGTTGGTACCGAACAAACATAATAAACAGGTATCAGATGACCTCAACAATGAGTACTAGATGACCTCAACAACAAGTACCAGAGAATCCCAACAACGAGTATTGGATGATCTCAACAACAAGTACTAGACGATCCTAGAAACATATACTGCTAGAATGAAGTGTACTTGAAATATTCAAAGTAATTAGAGAGTTCTTTGAACATCAAATATTCATCCCTAATTATTAATAAACCACTATAAATTATGATCAAACATCACTTACCTCATGGGTTCACAAGAATTTATTAAAGGGCATGTTTGATGAGGAAACTAGGCAAAAAGTGCATCGATATTAGGAACAATTGGTTAGGATATAGGCAAGATAAGGCAATTGGAGGTGACAAAAAGGAGGCTCAACATTTCTCCCATGCCTAAGTCATTGCATGTCCTCATGCAAAATTGTTGAATCAGTCTTCAAAATTTCAAAATTATTGTTGATCCTATACCTTTCTTGAACATTAGCTACATGGTTTTAAGATATCCATCCCTGAAGCCTGATCCTTTAGATCCCTCTTAATGACTCATGTATATTGTACTAGGCACAAAACTTTTTTCAGCTTGGCAAAGACTTCATCATGCTCTCCCTGTAGTTTGCAATTCTTCTCCTTTAGTTGTGTGTTCTCTTTCTTGATATTCCTACCCAAGAATTTATACTCCTCTATTTCTTTCTTCAACCCTACATTCTATTTTGTAAGATTTTTAAATTTTACTTCCAACTGATATTTGGTCACAGAGTTGACTGGTTCTTGAACTTCTTTCTCTATTATTTCTTCCTCGGCTTCAACTTCTCTCCTTAAGTCCTTTAGTGTTTCTGTCACTAATTCCTCTACTTCACTAATAGTCTCTACATACATTTCGTCTTGCTCTGGTAAAGTTAGAATGTCCATTGGATCTTCTGCAAAATAAGGGACATGAAGAATTGGCCCCTGATTAACCATACTCCGAGTGGTTCTTCGTCCTAGACCTGGGACTTCTTCAGGTGTGCTCATAAGAACATGAATTTATTCTTTAAACAATATCCTCCTCTTCATTTTAGGCTCAGAATTGGGTACTGGACTTTGCTTGTCCTATTCCTTCTTCACTTTTCCTCTAGAGGGATTAGGTGGGGAGACTGGCATTTGTTCATTTTTTTCACTCATTGTATTTCTATCAGAGGGCCTAGATGTAGGGGATGGAACTTGTTCCTCTGGTGTACTCACGGTCTTCTTGTTAGAGGGTTTGGATGTAGGGACTGGAACTTGTTCCTATGGTGTACTCATGGTATTCCTACTAGAGGGCATGGTTGTAGGGACTAGAAATTGTTCCTATGGTGTACTGTTGGTCTTCCAGTTAGAGGATTGTGCTATAGTACTTCCTTGTTTGTCTCTGGATTTCTTCTTGCGTTTGAATCTCAATTCGAGAGTCTTTTCTGCTTCTCCACCTTTTCCTTTAGGCATTTTAACAATCACTTTTGGAGTATTCTTAGCAATTTCCCAAACATGTTCTTGAGGTATTTCAAGAACTACTTCCAGAATACTTTTTGTAATTTCCCCATCCTGCTCATGAGATACTTCAATAATTACCTCGGGGATAGTGTCTTCAACTTTCCCATATCTTTTTTTCTTCTTCCTTTTCGTATTGATTTGATTTTTACTTTTCATGGGAAAGTTTGGTTGAATGCTCTTGATATTGGATGATTATGCCACCATAGATGCAGGTTATTCTTCTAAAATTGTTTTCTTCTCTTTATTCAATTTACTTACAAATTGCGGTGAGCTAAGGCCAACATGATCCATTGTTTTACTAAATTTATGTCCTTTCTTTATATTATCTCCCTTATTTATATTTGATCCTTTAATATGTTCTTCTGTTACACTCCCTTTATAGACTTAGAAGTCTTATGAGAAAAAAAATTTGTTAGGAATTTCTTCCAATTAATGTCCCGTTTTCACAATTCATGGACAACCAAGAGTTTCATCATCCCATGGTGATAAAGGCCGGTTTCGAGTTTCTTGGATGCAGAATTAACACCCCATCACCATCTTGTTCAGACTCATCCATAGGAAATGAGGAAATTCTATGTATGGGCCTCCTTCAAAATGCAACAAAATCCTTAAATCATAAAGAAAGGTTACTGCATACCTCCCTTCGCAAGTTAAAAATTTATGCAAGAAGATAATAATTGTGCAATATTCCTCTTTGGTCCACCCTATGGAGATATCTTTCATCCAATATGGGTCCAAGTGCTTGGGTTTCAAGAATTTTTGATAGATGCCTCAGTCCACGATGATTCCTTTGAAATATTTCTCTCTAGTGGAATATAACCTGATCGCCTCGACTATCGTAGCTTCAGTAATTGTTAGTTTCAGATCCCCCAACTGGAGACTCTCCCTATCATAACTTTGGACGAAGGAACGAGATACTCCATCATGATGTCCTCTAAATTTTTCCAAGAAGGGAACCTAGCCATCCTTTTCAAATTTTTCTTTGCAAGCTTGATACTCCATTTCTCTGTACATATGAAACACTGGTTTGTTCCTATCAACCTCCATGTCGTCTTAAAGATGGGTTTTAAAACAAGTATGGGAAATGAAACTTAGGGCGGGGGGGTTGGTACTAGATGTAACACTACAAGAATAGGGAGATGGAGGTAGAGTAATGATATAGTTGGAGCGGATCAAGTGGTGTATAACAAGAAATGGTTAATTAATTCTCATCTCGATGGCGAAGCCATCCAAAAGAGTGTATATAATAAAATCAAGAGGAAAATGGTCAATTATTTTAAATGATAGCAAGGTAAGGAAGAAGTCAAAAATCATGCCTCAAGATCGTGTTCACGTATAAGGTGACAATCATACCCACAAGTATTGTCACATCCCTTGCTTACTAGTTTCCGCAATGGTTACAATGAATGTGGGTGATGTGACCAAAACACATCATTAGGTAACATTTGATCTCATAAATTTAAGCAACATGAGTTCATAGAAAGTGGTATAATCATAGTTTTTTCATCATACATACAAGAATTTTTGACAAGATATGCCAAACTGGGTGATCACCTTATGAAGAGAGTCGTGTACATTATCATTGATTTTGAAATTATGGGAATCATGAAGAACTTTGAAAAATAATGATATGGATTTTTAGTGATTCAAAATAATAAGAGAATATGAGGGTAACCATATGTAAAATGCAAAAATCATGTGATTTTTAATAAAAAGGAATAAACATTGAGTTCATACCTCTATTTTACCTTAAAATGCATTTGAACCATTGAAGCTATATCAAATGTAGAGAAATTTTAACAAAATCCTCTTCGTCAATATCAAAGAACAAATTTAGTACCGGATCACCACAACACTATTGCTTTAGTACCGAACCAGTATAGAGGATTTATTTCAGTACCAAACCGATGCAGAGAAATTTGTCAGTACCAAATTAGCACAGAGAATTTTTCGTACTGGATCATCACACAGAATTTTTAGTATCGAATCATCACAGAGAATCGGTTTAGTACCGGATGAATAGAGAGAGGATTTTTTAGTACCGGACCAACACATGGAATCGGTTTAGTACCGGATGAACATAGAGAGGATTTTTTAGTATCAGATGAACTTTGGCAAAGTACCCGAAATCCTGCAGGTTTTTTCTTCGTGTCTAAACATGTTCTGTGGGTCTAGCTGAAGTAGAGGTGGAAAATTGGAATGAAATTTTGAAAATGCAGCAGAAATATCACAAAATGAGGCAAAAGATCCAATGATTGGGCTCTAAGCTTTGTAATAGGAAGGAAATTGTATCTGGACATCCTCCTTTAGAGGTGCAGAACCTCCTCTTTTTGGAACCAAAAAAACCATTGTTTTCATTGCCACTCCCATTTAATTGAAAACAAGATCCTAACTACTACTGTCTTGTGGATTTTTCTCAAGTCCATATCAGTGATTTCTCACCGGTATTTTCAATTTTTAGGAGTATGAAAAACTTAAAGAAAACTCCTTATACTTTCATTTAGATTTTTCTTGAGCCCAAGTCAATTAGTGCTCGTCAGTGTTTTCAATTTTTAGGATTCTAGAAAACTTAAAGAAAACTCCTTATACTGTCCTGTGGAATTTTCTTGAGCCCATGTCAGTTAATGCTTGTTGGTGTTTTAAATTTTTAGGAGTATAAAAAAATTAAAGAAAACTCATTTTGTCTCCTTTCCCATGAATAATCTACCAGGGTTGGGTAAAGGAATAAACTCTCCTCTGGAAAATGTCCTCTTTATTTCTTATCTACATGAGAACATAATCAACTTATTCCTTTGTTAGTAACACTAGAAAAGAATCACTATATAACAGACAACTATATATACATGTATGCACAAAATTAAATAAAATCACACAACGAAAACTTACAGTGGTGGTTCAGTGGGAGGGGGACCCCTCTTGCTTACCAATTGCATTTCTGAATTCTGAAGAACTTATTTGATAAAATCCTCTTTAGACAGAGGCTTATGATAGAATTTCGATCGATGCCCATTCACAAAAAAGGAGGTCTAATATTCGTCAATAGTATTTATCTTCATTGAACCATTGTCATAAATTGTGTCTACTTCATAAGGTCCCAACCATCAAGTGGAAAATTTACCTTTAAAACTCTTGAACCTACTGTCATATAGAAGGGCCCAATACCAGTCTGAAAAGATTTCTTCTTGACATACTTGTCATGTCATTTCGTCCTTTGTTCTTGAATAAGTGTAGTCCTCTATAGAGAATCTTGTCCAATTTCATCAAGTTCATTTCGTTGCAGTATCCTCTATTTTTGGGCTTCATCCAAATCCATTCCCAATTGCATAATAGTCCTGAAATTTTTTACTTTAAATTCTATGGGAAGCAACACCTGCTTCCCATACACTAATTCATAAGGTGCATGTCATGTGGTGTTTCTCCAAGTTGTTATGTAGGCCCATTAGGCTTCAAGAAATTGATCCACCCAATCTTTATGGTGTAACTCAATTGTCTTGGTAAGTATAGCCTCTATCACTTTGTTGGTTGATTCTACTTCTCTATTTTATTCGGGGGATATAAGGTGAGGATTTCCTATGTTTAATTTGATGTTGTTCAGTAATAGATTTGATCATATTGGAGGTAAATTGCGTTCCTTGGTCTGTCACTATTTCTCAAGGAACACCAAAAAGAGTAAATATGTCTTCGAATAGAAAATTGAGAATTGATTGTTCATTTGCAGAGTACAAATCTTTATCATCTACCCATTTAGTCACATAATATGTACAAACCAGTATATACCTTCTTCTTCTAGACATGGGTTTATAGGGCCTACAAATTCCAAAGCCCATTTCTCAAATGGTTCAATTACTACCTGATCTTGGAGAGGCATCTCATCACTTGCAGTTGACTTTCCCATCCTCTAACAATCATCACAACTAGCCACACAATTCTTTGCATCCCTGAAAATGGTTGGCCAATAGTATCTTGTCTGCAGTATTTTGTATGTTGTCCTCTTATCAACAAAATGGCCTCCACATGGGCCATCATGGCAGGCCTTGAAGATAACATACATCTCATTTTCCCGTACACATCTTCTAATCACCAAATTAGGTGTTGTATAGTATAAACAGTCATCATGCCACATATAATTTGCAGTCAACTGAGTAATCCTCTTCTTTTCTTGGAGGGACAAATTATGAGGTAATTTCCCTATTACAATATAGTTTTCCACATCTGCATGCCAAGGAATGTAAGTAGAAATAGAAAATAGACTTTCATCTAGAAAATTGTCATCCACTAGGGCATTATCACTTGTATGAATGAGTCTAGATAGGAAATCAACAACAAGGTTATATTTTCCAATTCTATCAATGATAGTAATATTGAATTCTTGCAATAGTATCATCCATCTAGTAACTCTAGAATTTGTCACATGCTTATTCATTAAAAACCTAATAGATGAATGTTCTGTGTGTACAAAATCCTCATACCCTATTATGTAGTGTCTGAATTTATTAATGGCATTAAATGATGATAAGAATTCCTTTTCAGTGACAGTGTAATTCACTTCAATAGAGGAGATATTTTTTCTAACAAAGTAGATAATACAGGGAAGTTGGTTTTATCTTAGTCCTAGAATGGCTCCTAAAGCGATATTTGAGGCATCGGTACAGATATGAAAGGGAAGAGACCAATTTGGTCCTCTTAACACAGGGGCACTGGAAAGATTTTTATTTAAAATTTCAAAAGAAATCTGAAATTGCTCATCCCAATGGAATTTAGCCTCCTTTGCTAATAATTTGAACAGTGGGGCAGCCAAATTTGTGAAATTTTGAATAAATCTCTTGTAATATCCAGCATGCCACAATAAGCTTCTAACTTATTTTTGTGAGCTAGGGATTATGATTTGAGAAATAATGTCAATTTTAGCAGGATCTACTCGTATGCCCTTATCAGAAATATGATGAACTAAGACAATCCCCTCAGTGAGCATCATTCTAGATTTTTCATGGTTGAGGGAGAGATTAGTCTCTTTACACCTGATCAATACTTTCTCCAATATGACCAATTCTTATTGAAAATCATCCTCATATACTGTGAATTCCTCCATATAGACTTCTACACAGACATGGATTAAATCGGAAAAAAATGGCTAGGACAACTCTCTGAAAGGTGGAAGGGGAATTACACAACCTAAAGGGAAGAAAGATATAAGCATAAGTACCCCATGGACATGTGAATGTGGTTTTCTCCTGATCTTCAGGGGCAATTTGGATCTAATTATACCCACTAAACCCATCTAGGAAAGAAAATTACCTCTTCCTAGAAAAGGTTTCCAAGACCTCATCTATCAAAGGTAAGGGAAAATACTATCTACAGGTAGCCTTGTTCAGCTCCATGAAGTCCACACAAATTATCCACTTGTCATTTTTCTTGGGGAAAATGACTAATGGAGACACCTATTTTCTATCTGAAATGGGGTAAATGGAATTGACATGCAAGAGTTTTTGAAGATCTTCTTTCACTGTGTATTTTAAGGTTGGGTTCATTCTTATTTGGGGTTGCCTAATAGGTCTTATTTGATAATTGGTGTAAATATGGTGTATACACATATCAGGGTGAATTCCTTTCATATCAGAATAATCCCATGCAAAAGAATTAGACCGTCCTTTGATCATTCAGATCAATTTTTGTTTCTGAACTGATTATAGGCTAGAATTTATACACAGGGATTTCTCAGGTCTTATTTCAACAGTTTGGACATTTGGCTTCTCTTCTTAACTTATTTCTGGTATAGTAAATAATGTAGAAGTGGAGGGATGCCAAACCTCATAGAAATCAAGGCTAAAAATATGTGTGACTTCTAGGAAAGATTGAGGATGCTCAATGCATTCTACATTGGTTAAAAATAGGCTTAAAAATTGTTCTTCAATTTGTTCTTGAACTCCCTTTTCTTTATAAAGTGTTAACATGAGATGATCACATTTCTCCTCCCCGTAGGAATTCTCCATACATACTGTAAATTTAGTGGATGGTTGGGAAGGAGGAAAGAGAACAAGTTTCTAACTATGGGTTCCATTAGAAATTGTCATCTTCCCAGACTGACAACTAATAAATGCATCAAAAGTGGCCAATGAAGGTTGACCAAGCACAATTGGATGCCAAGGTTTTGAGGATTTTGAATGAATTACCAAGAAGTCCATAGGATACTCCCATGAGGCTAAGGTAATTGTTACATCATCTAGGCTTCATGTTGGGCTGATGATTGATTTGTTTGCCAATTCCAGCAAGGTCTATGTTGGCCTTAAATGATTTAGTTGTAGCGTACGCATAGTGTCAATAGTCATAACATTTATTGCTGCTCCTACATCAATAAGGTTTTTGACAAAGAAATACCATCAATTTCTATAGACACCACTGGGTTTCTTGGATCATTATATTTGGATGGAATTTTTGATATAAATTATGATAATTGTCCAACCACTTTTATGACAAGAGGTTCTTTCCTCTTCCTTTCAAGATTTTTTATGCAAATATGCCTTATAATTTTAACATATATATGAATATCTCTAATGGTTTGGAGTAGGGGAATCTTTACACATACATTCCTTAGTTCAGCTTCGAAGTCATGTCCTAGAGGTAGCTCGGGTTTCTTCACAAGCAGTCTTTCTGGATAGGGTGGAGGATTAGATTCCTGAGGTATTTATGATGGTTGAGGAGTGTGAGGGGGAATTTCATCTTGTACAAGGATGTATTCTTCTTCATTGGGTTCGTCATCTATATGTTCTTATTTTCTAATAACCACTATAGAATTCAGTTTATTCACGACTTTCCCATATCTCAATTGAATTCCATTTAGTGAAGTAGGATTTATTACATGATTTTGTAAAGTTTGTACTTCAAGGTTCAGTACAGGTTGAGTAGGTCTATTGTTTGGATTAGGGATGGATTGTGCAGGAATAGGGGTAGGTTTATGGGGATTTGGATTAGGTGCAACTTGGATTTGTTGCTATTTATTTGGGTTCAAAGGTAAGGTGAGTTGTGGTTGCATCTAGGAAGGTGGAAGCAAGGCAGATGGATTAAATCCAAGTTACAAATGAGATATATTTGAAGGATATTGTTGATTAGTAGGAAGAATTTGTGTTTGAAAAGGAACATTCCCATATACATGGCTTCTCCATACTTTTTTTCAAGGTTGGACTTGTGTTTGTTGATGTGTCTATTGAGGATAAGGTATTGGAGGAATTCAATGTTATTGTTGGTATTGTGTGGTAGGGTCATAGAACATGTTAGGATTTTGTTGTCTCCATGCCCTCTTGCGGGGATATGATGTTTCCTGAGGTTCTCCCCCTCCCTTGAAAATGGATTTTAGTCTAGGTAATGAAGGAAACTCATTGGTAGGGTGATATTTTGTACAAAGGCCACATATTTCAATAATATTAATAGGACATTCTTTTTCAAGGTGCTTCTTCCTGCACCGAGGACAAAAAATTGCTAAAGTAGCATTTTCTTCTTATTATTTCTTTTTTATTTTCATGGTATCTAACTAGATAATGATTGTATTTAGGATGTGTCTTTTTATTTTTTCAAGTAGATTCCCTAATTCTATCCTTGTAACACCTCCTGGAGTAGGATTGTTAGGTATTCCTATAGGATCCATTACACTTTTTCCTGTTTTTGCTTGGATGTGAGAGTACCTTTTACAATACTCTGCAATGTCTACAAACGACTTATGATACAAATCTATGGAACTCATGAGGTTTAGTACCTTAATATAGTTATACCTTATACCCTTTAGGAATATGTTCCTAACTTTGGTTTCTTATAAAGAAAATTGTTTCGTGTTTTGATAGTTATATAGGAACCTTTCTAGGTAATGTTCCAAACTTTCCTCGTCAGACTGCTGCATTTTAAATATGTCATTCCTAGCATCCCTAGGTCTGCAATAGTCCTAATATTTCTAGAGGAAGGTCTCCTTCATTTTGTCCCAATATAAGATGGTGTGTTCTCCTAGGCTCATAAACTACCTTAATGTTGAGTCTTTAGTTGTGGCTTGAAAGGGTTTTAGTTTTTGTGCACTATCAATGTAATTATAAATCCTACATAGTATATCAAATTCAAACCAAAATGAATCAGGATATTCTGTTGACATACCATGGAAGTGAGGTAGTGATGACAATAGAATATTCTTCATAGAAACATCCCTAGTAATGTGTAATATTGGGAATCCAAATGTCTCTATTTCGTTGTTTGCATTTCCCTCTTCATCCGCCATATCTCCAAATAGCACGTTGTAGGGTGTTGGTGATGTATCCCTACTAAGTGATGGTTCAACCACTGGGTTGGTTGGTATATCCAACTGTTCCAATACCTTGTGTGTTTCCCCAGTGGCAGATTCAACCTCTTCTACCACTACCTATGTCCCTTTTCCAGTTATTCCTTCTGATTAGATCACCAATGCTTCCCTTCTTGCTTGTTATACTATGTTTTCATTCTGAAGAATGGATTCATATTTGGTACCTTTAGTTGTAGTTTCAATTACTGCCTTTGAAATTTCCCCTCTAAGGATTTTTCCTACAAAAACACTAGTTGAATTAGTATGTTGGGTTTTTCTTGAATTTTCTGTAACTTTGGGGGGTTTTCTTTAATTTTCGATGTAACAAATCTAACTTTTATATCTCTACGTTTATGCATAAAAATAAATATCTAAATACTAATTCACACAAAATTCAATTACTAAAGGTAAGAGGGAAACTTGACTTTGGAGAAACCCCACTAAAGTTGATGTGTGGGCTCTTCCCTCACGTCTTACCATCTTCTCCCCACCCTGAAGTTTCCATTAAAACAAATCCAAAACCATAAAATAAATCTAATGCAAAGCACTACCAATTATTGTTTACAACACCCCGACAATGACACCAAAATTCCGGTGCAATTATATGTTCAATAAAATGCAATCATCTAATATGTCAATCTGGTTTCGTAATCAATAGAGTTGATGTACTGTATGTACCGATAAAAGATAATTGTCTATGTCTGCTGAGTATAGTCTATGTAAGAAACTCATTCTGAAACTTAACACTTTGTTTCACACATTTCAAATAACACTCCACACATACAATTCCAAAACCAGAAAGAAAAATTGATCAACAAATGTATAACTTAGAATTCTTGTCCAGGGGATAGATATGCTCATTGTTGGCTCATGAAATATAGATATGGGATATGATTCTATCTCCTGGAACAACCACACAATCATTCATTAACATTATGGAAACTTAACTGAGCTAAAAGAACTACTAGGCAGGGTATAAACACTCCAATGTAAATGCATGTATGTCAGAGATGGAGGTCTTAATTGTACTTGTATATGCAAAGTGAAACCTAATTAATTCTAGGAAAGAAATCTAAGTATGGTAGGATTCTCTATTGAAGGTTCATGTATAGTTAAATATATGTTAGGACCCTATAATGTACCTTTTTGCCCATACTTTTTGCTATCATACATCCTTTTCCCACTCATATTTAAGCCTACATTATCACCTTAATCTATTTTTCCAAAGGTATATATCATTTCTTCTCTTTGCTATATGTTTAATTTGTTTTACATGTAATTTTACATTACTCTCATACTTAGCCATTAATCAGAAATATATAGTTGCTAAAACAGTTTGAAGACTGCAGTTAATATATCGTTGTTGATTGAAGACCATGTTGCTGAAACAGTCAAACAGTACGCAAATCCCATTGCTGAAACAGTCTGTGATTTGCAATGTTGAAACATCATTTCACATACAACAGTAACAAGAAAAAGGAGTTGTTACACTAGCCACAACAATTGTACCTTAATCCAACACCATTACAACCATCATTGCTTCTTGAAGACCATGTTGCTGAAACAATCAAACAGTACGCAAATCTCGTTGCTGAAACAATCTGTGATTTGCGATGCTGAAACAATATTTCACATACAACAGTAACAAGAAAAGATAAATAAAGGAGTTGTTACACCGGCCGCAACAACTGTACCTCAAGCCAACACCATTACAACCACTGTAACAACATTTTTCTATGGAATATCAGACCATCCTATTCCATCATAGAAGATTAGATCAGACTAAGAATAGGATTTGTATGTACACATGTAATTTTATGCTTAATTATATTAAGGGGATTCTGCTCTTTAAATAGGAGATAAATCATCATTAGAGGGGATATTACGAAAAGCTTAGCTAGAAGGGAATTATAGAGAAGGAGCGTGTTCGCTTTGGATATTGTAACTCATCACATTTGACAGATGAATAAAAGATCATTCTAAGCATTTCTTCTTAGTTCGTTTCATTTCTGGGGAATCTTGTGAGAAGGAGAGGGCCCACCTTCTTCACAAGATTCACCCATTAGTTTATGTAGTGTGTTAGTATTGTTTTTATCTATACCTTGTTAAAACTCTGTTTTGCTGAAACTCTGTCTCCACTAGTTGTTACATCGTTTTCATACAATTCATTCCTAGGTAATTGTTAATCATTTTGATTGGTAATTCTGTTTGCAGAATGAGTTTATGAAAGTGTGATAGTCAGAGACAGGTGCTGAAGATTCCTACTTTGGGGAATAGGGTCCTGTTCTCTGTTACAGAATAGTTAGTCTTCTTTGCAGTATGCTGAAAGGTTCATTTTCCCTAGGTTGTTGTTTCTTAATGTAATCCAGGATTCTTCTGATAATTATTTCCTTTTGAATCCTAAACTCTACAATAAATGGATTGTTTTTACTGTAATTCAGAGTAGAACTTCAGTCTGTTCAAAGCAAGGTGTGATTAGTGGAACTTTTACTACAACTGTGGATTTCTTTTGAGATTGAGAATATACTGTGTGTGATTGCCTTTGAAATAAACAGACTTCCCTGGGTTGACAATTTATGTAACACTTGATTGTTTTAACTAATAAGCAATTATAGTGACCAACAATATAGAGACCCAAATCATTCTTAGATATGAAGAATGAAAACAACACTATAGCATTTGTCTAGAAAAAATGTTAAAGCACTTTAAAGAGAATAATTGTCCTTGCCTACTCACACAAAGATATCAAACCATTACTCAGAAATATCATATACACAACTCTTTCTTACTCAAAATTACAATACATCCAAAATACCTTCTACCAAATGCATCACTGAAAAAGGAATTAAACGTTGTAATCAAAATATGAAATTACTATGTTCACACACACACACGAGATCATAATCATATTCACAATTAATTACAAAGAGACTTACCTTAGTTGGGTCGGTGGGCCCTTTCCATACCAAAAATGTATCTCTTAGGATAACTTATAGTAGGGAAGGTGTAAACACAAACATATATTCTATAAACATAAGTTATATCATTTCTTCATAAAAATGGAGATACAATTCATAGTCGTTCTAGAACAAAACTTACAACATAATCATGATTTTCTTTATTTCTCTCTATATCCTATCATCTACGAGGATCTCTCTTTTAAAGAGAAGTAGTTTTTACAAACCAAGTCTAAATATAACATCAAATGTTTGTATAATATTTACAATTGGATGATTTATCGATTCTTAAAGAAATGATTTCATCCTCATGACATGAAGTGCATGAGTGATGAAATGTATCATGTTTTCCAATGAATAGAGAATGTTCAAACAAAAAATATTCCTAGAACTTATCACGAACAATCACGTTCCAACAACCAAGCTTGGGAATTCAGAACAGGTACTAGACACACACAACTGCATAATATTGGTACAGGACAGGCGTAACAAACGGTACCAGACACACACATGAATACATGTTAGTATTGGATGAGCATAACAATTTGTATCAGACGCACACATGCCTAAAAGTTGGTACCAGATGAGCGTACTAAACAAGTACCGGATGAACTCAGCAACAAGTATCGTACGACCTCAGCAACAAGTACCGTACGATCCGAACAATGAGTATCGAACGATCTCAACAACAAGTACCAGACGATCCCAACAACATGAACTGTTAGCATGATTTTTTCTTGAACCATCCAAAGTAATTAGAAAGTTCTTTGGACATCAAATATTCAATCCTAATTATTAATAAATCACTATAAATTATGATTAAACATCAATTACCTCATTGGTTCACAAGAATTTATTAAAAGGCATGTATGATGAGGAAACTAGGAAAAAAGTGCATTGGGATTAGGAAAAATTAGTTAGGATAGAGACAAGATAAGGAAATTGGAGGTGACAAAAAGGAGGCTCAACAGATACTGAGAGATTATATTATTATAATCATGCATGGGTGTTTCTATAAGATAAATTGTAGGCTCTATCAAATATGGAATCCAAAAGCTCAAAACTTATTTGAGATTGAGAAGTGGATTGGAGGATGAAGAGATACACTATGTGGATGTCTCTGGGTGATGAAATCACATGCTTTTTCCATATATTTACTAATCAAAGGAAAAGTCAAAATACTATTTGGAAGTTGTAGTCTCTTAGAGGGAATTAGGTTAGAGGCTTTAGATATTTAGAATTTTTGGGGCTTCAATATTTCTCAGACATTGTTAAGGAGTGTGTGAGGGAAAATATTGTCGATATTATCAAGATATGTTTTGTATTCACTAGAATGGTGATAGTAGAAGATAATTTCAAAAATTTTGAGCATGTTTCCCTAGAATAACTATAGATACTGATGTCTAAATTTCAAAAGCATAAGAGCCCCGGGGCCAATGGGTTCATGATTGAATATTTTCTTGGTTTTTTCAATCATCTTGGAGAATATTTGTTAATGATTTTCAAATAGGTTCGGATGATGGGAAAGCTCCGACCAGTTTTCAAATCGAACTTCATAGATTTGATTCCTAAGGTTGACACACCAAACCATTTTGGGGAGTTTTGTCCTATTTCATTATGAAATTGTGTTTACAAAATTATAGAAAATATTTTGGTTTCTCAACCCAATCCTTTTTTTTCCTGTTTTTATCTCTACAAAACAATTTGTATTCTTGGAAGGTCATCATATTCATGACATTATCAGGGCAGTGCAGGAATGTGTTCATACAATAAAATTCAACAAGTTTTCATATATGGTCATTAAATTAGATTTTTCTAAAGCATATGATCAAACTTGTTGGCTCTATGTCAAATTATTTTTGATCCATGTGGGCTTCTCACTTTATTTGGTCAACTAGATTATGGGTTGTATTATGTCTATGGTTTATGTAGTTATTGTGAATGGATCAACCTTTCCTTATTTAATCCTTTGAGATGGATCTTCTAGGTCTTCCCTCTCTCTCCATATTTGTTCTTACTGGTCACATAAGGACTTAGTCGATCCATTACAGAAGAAAAATTTTCTAAGAGGCTTCAGGGTATTCAATTTGGTATGGTGGCTAACTTGTAGAAGTAAGCATATTATTACAATGTTGTTACAACATGGGTGGATTAGGTTTTACCACGTATATTCTACTATAATGTGTTTGACATAAATGAAGGATTGAAGTATTTGGGGTACATTCTCAAACTTAATTCCTACAAAAAAACATGATTGGGGTTGGATTTTAGACTACATTGAAAACAAAATAAATTTCTGGTGTCATCAATGGCTTTCTCATGAAGGGAGACTCACTCTGGTAAAGTTTGTCTTGGAATCCATTCTAGTGTATTGGCATACCTTGGCACATATCCTAAAAGAAGACTTGGCGAAAATTTGACATTTGTGTTTTAACTTCCCATGGTGAGGCAAGGTAGAGAAAGAATTGCAATGGACTAGTTGGCACTCTATTGAAAAAACAAATAAAGAAGGAGGTTGAGGTTTAAAGGATATTCATGCTTATGGAAAATAGTTGGTGGAAAAATTGGTTTGGAACTAATAAGGAAATTCTTTGTAATAAAATCATCCACAATAAATAAATGGCTCCAGGTTCCATACTTGATTGCATCAAAAGTGATGTTAAAATTTTCAAGGGTGAATATTTACATTGGAAGGCATTGCTATAGTCCTTCTCTATCATTAGTTCAATGTTATCCCCGTGGGTGTGGGATGGCTCCTTGGTTCGAGTTGGAAAGATGTGATCATTGCATGTGGAAGATAAATATTTCTTTCACTTTACCTTATTATATATTTCTAGAAGCATGGGATTCATTACTTGTCACATTTTAAGGATGAAGAAACCATTTATATGTAGAACCAGGGTTGGATGACAATCTAGTCATTGGATTTACAAGGATATTGGGCACATGATTGGGATTCATATATATATTCATTAAGGCATTCCCACATTAGTTTGAGAGGTGAACCTAATTAGTATTGGAAAATGATGTTCCAACTGAATAATGGTGGTGGCCTCGCATATGGAAAGAAAAATCTCCATTTAAGAGTGTTATAACAAGATTTTCCTAACCCCATACAAATTGCTCAGAAGGCATTTTCCATTTCCCTATGCAGACTTGAAGTCACTTTTTGAAATTCCCAGAGCTAAAAATCATATTTTTCCACATAAACATGCCCTACCAGCTATACAACATATGTATATGCCGGTTTCACCATTACAACCCGCGTACATAAGGTTTTGTGCCCAAAATTAAAAAATAGTGTTGGGTTTCCATGTCACGTCACGAGATCCATGATCCTTGACCTTCCATATATTGGAAACTTTTTGACTAGACCCTTCAATTCCATTTCAAGGTTATAAACGGGTCATATCCAAGTTGTGGAAGAAGGAGAAGAATTCAACTTTGAGAGCAAAGTTACTCTTGAGAAATTATTCACTTCATATTGAGTTTGCATCCCTTTGTCTTTTTAAGTATGAACACATTGTTCATCCCCAAAAATCTTCCCTATTTGATGGAGAACCTCATTGTCTCTCTTATATGAGCTTGCCTTTGGTGGAGGCTGAGCTTGAAGGGACTTAGTTTCTTGGTTCTGAGATGTGCCAACATGGAATTTTTTCACTCATACACATTTGTTGATCATATTTTAATAGAAATTCTCTTTTCTCATCCAATTAATGTCTTGAAAATATTTGAATTGTTATTCCATGGGAATATTTCTTATGAATATTGATGGATTATGGTATTATATGTGCTAAATTTATAAATTATCACCATATTCTTGCGTTTATTGGTTGTTGAGGACAAGTTGCAGGTATATAGCTTTGGGTCGAGTGCTCAATGGTGGTCTTCATCAAACATATGGACTAGGTAGGATCTGTATCTTTTCTTGTTAGCCTGTTTGTTTATATAACATACTTGAGAGTAGAGTTGATTTCTACATTCATTCTGTCTGTTGTGGTTTACCCCATGCCATAGAGTGATTTTCCTTGTAATAGAATTGGCGACCATACTGGGGATTGAATATTATTTTTGTGGTTTCGAGTGTTTTTCTCCTTTGATTTCTCTCAGTTAGCTTGAGTTTCCTTGTCATATGATTTCTTGACATCCTATTTTAATTTTGAATTTGAGTTTCTTATCCTTGTCCTTAAAATGGTAGTGTTTTAATACATATATGTGGTTTTTCCCTTGACATATGCATACATATGCGATCTGTCTTTCTATAGGGTGTGTACATATGCAATTGTTTCCTAGACAGTCATGTACATCATCCTTTTTTGATTAATTGTTGAGATTGGTGTTTGTTGGGTAAGTTTCGATGGTTGTTGAGTCTTCTTGGGTCTCTGCCATAAATGTTAAGTGCCTACATAGTGATAGGAAACCTTTATTTGGTTGAATTTTCAGGATTTTTTTGATCCATATGGATATCGGTGGCCACCCACCTTTTTCCAACTGGCTCAAAACAGTTTTCTGACATTTTTGGCAATTTACTATTTTTAGCAGTTTTTACTTCTGGGGCCATTTTGAGGGCCTAAATGAAGGTTTTTAGGTATTGAGATCTTTAATGATATCTGAAGGAATGATTGAGCCCCCAAAATGAATCTCCTCGATGATACCTTTCCAACGGGCTATCACACGCCTAAAACAGAGATCATATGCAAAAGTTACAACCCTGGGAAGTTGATGTACTAGCTTACCCAAACGGGGCCCACATGACTTTTGGCGTTTCACCTCCTAGGGTTAGGTTTTTGGATGTATCAGGTTTTTGGAATTATTTCTTATTGTAAAAAGGCCTTCAGAGCCTCATTGTAAATTTCTTCTTGCGAACACACGCTGTCGTCACATCTCTTCTCAGAGATAAGCCGCCACCATTCCAGCAAGCTTGTTTTCGCTACATTTTACAGTTTCAGCTTATTTTCTTATTGAATAGAAAACCAGTTTTACTGTATCTCTATTATTTTGTGTTAAGCACCTATTAATAATCTGTATTCATTTTGTTCTGCTCATAAAATCTGGATCAGTGGTATCAGAGCGGTCAACTCCGTGTCGTCTTAATGCATGTCCCCAACGAGGTTGGAGTACAAAGAGTTGGGTCTCGAGCTTGTTTCTCTTGAGGACAGAAGCTCTTGCACGCCCAAGAAACCTCTCATAGAAGGAGAAAATAAAGATGATGGGATAGGAGATCCTTTCAAACTGTTGATTGAGGAAGCCCTCATGCAACAGAGGAACGAGATGATGGATAGTTTCGCGCAAATCCTTCGGCGACTACCAACAGGTGATGCATCTTCTTCAAACGGAGGCGCCGCCCCATTCAAGGTAAAAATAAACTTTGATATTCCTATATTTGAAGGTCAGATAGACGCAGATGCTATAGAAAAGTGGTTGAATCTACTAGAAGGGTATTTTTCTGTTCATAAATTTTCGAATAGAGAAAAGATTACTTTTGCGCTCCTCAAAGTCGTTCCCCATGTCAAATATTGG
>SNQJ01S0083978.1:67837-92169 GCA_010110895.2 Picea sitchensis
CCCCCAGACAGATGGCCAAACCGAGGTTGTAAATCAAATGATTGTGCATATCCTTCACATGTATAATTCAAAGAACCCTCGCACATGGAATGAGAGCCTTCCTTATGTCCATCATAGCTACAGTCGAGCCTTGCATAGCTCAACCGGCCACAACCCCTTTCAAGTGGGGTTGGGATTCTAACCATTGGGTCCCATAGATGTTGTACTTCCCCTTGCGGTCACCTCAAATGACTCATCTCCTGCTCCTAATGAAGCTGACAAAGCCACTCGGTTCATTGAGCGGATCCAACACATCTGCCAACAGGTTCAGGATATCCTACAGAATTCCAATGACAAGTACAAACAGCGCCATGATCAACACCGGGTATCGCATAAGTTTCAAGTGGGCGACAAAGTTTGGTTGCAGTTGCAGAAAGAACGCCTTACAGGACCCCATCGAAAGCTCCGCCCACTCCATTATGGACCGTACACTATCACCAAGGCCATGGGGGATAATTATTTTGATCTCAACATTCCTCCTTTCCTTGGCCTGCACCCAGTGTTCAACATGGATCTCCTTTGCCCTTATTTCCCACCATTATTGGACACTTCAGAAGTAGCAGAACATCTGACACCAATAGAGCTCAACTTCGACTGCATAAAACAAGCATCCAATGATCATATTGTGGATAGACAAATCAAGGGCACTCGACAACAAAGGATCCATCTTTATCGAGTCGTCAAAGCAGGGCAGCTCCTGTACCAAGGCAAGTGGCTCACCCGGGGCCAAATTTAGCAGAAATTTCCTCATCTAATGGGGGACCTCAACACAATGGAGACCATCGCTTCCTAAGGAGGGAGGATTGATCTAGATGGATATCGGTAGCCACCCACATTTTTCCAACTAGCTCAAAACAGTTTTCTGACATTTTTGGCAATTTACTATTTTTAGCAGTTTTTACTTCTGGGACCATTTTGAGGGCCTAAATGAAGGTTTTTCGGTATCGAGATCCTCAATGATATCCAAATTCATTATTGAGCCCCCAAAATGAATCTCCTCGACGATACCTTTCCAATGGGCTATCACACGCCTAAAACGGAGATCGTATGCAAAAGTTACGACCCCGGGAAGTTGATGTACTAGCTTACCCAAACAGGGCCCACATGACTTTTGGCGTTTCATCTCCTAGGGTTAGGTTTTTGGATGTCTAGGGTTTTTGGAATTCTTTATTATTGTAAAAATTCCTTTAGAGCCTCATTGTAACTTTCTTCTTGCGAATGCGCGCTGTCGTCACATCTCTTCTCAGAGATAAGCCACTACCATTCCAGCAAGCTTGTTTCCGCTGCATTTTACAGTTTCAGCTTATTTCATTATTGAATAGAAAACCAATTTTACTGTATCTCTGTTATTTTGTGTTAAGCACCTGTTAATAATCTGTATTCATTTCGTTCTACTCATAAAATCCGGATCAGTTTTCTTTCTCATCATCTTTTTCATTGGTTGTCCTTCCATCTTGTGTTGGGTTTTCTCCTTGATATCTTGCTTGGTTTGTTTATTTTGATTATAGTAGGGTCTATATATCAAGTTGTTGTTCATTCCTTGCATTTTCATTTCTTTATATTGAAAATACAAAAAAAAAAATACATTTTGCATTACTGGGATTTGATCTTTTGGGTTCTTATCATTGATCTTCATACATGTATGGAAATATTGCATCTTATTTGAAATTGTAGTGTTGAATTGAAAGTTGCATTTTGAAAAGCTTATCATTTGTTGAGAATTGAAGTTAGGACTTTGCATTATATTCATATTCATTTATTTTAATTGTTGAGTCATAACATCATCAGTTTCACAAACACATTTTTTGAGTAAACAAAGCCACTAAAAGTAACACTAATAAATTTAAAATTGATTAGAAACGATTTTTTTTTTCAAGGGGCCCAAACTAGCTTAAGATATAGAGCCTTGGAATAGGATTTTGAGAGTAAACTTCTTCAAGGCTATTAAGCTCAACATATGTTTCCAACTAAGGGAGTGGCGAAATCCATTGTATAATTAGTGATGTTAGGAGGCTCCTATCACATCGAAGTTAAGGACGAGGTCGCATGAAGTTGGTTGTGGAGATATCCCTCTAATACCTTCTTAGCGTCAAAGATATTTATGGGGATCTATTCATATCTGGGGCTCTTGCTAGTGCCTTTACCTCTGTGAGAGGTGGTGCTTTCAAGATTTCGATATATGTTACCCTACCAATACGGTGGACCTTCCTTACAACTGTTCTCATGCACATTGGTTATATCATGGTGGATTTAGTTTCTTGACATATGTAGCCACATAGGTTACTTGCAGGGGTTATTCTGTAGGTACCCTAGGTAAGATAAGGGTCAGAAAAAGCACAACCTTCATGGAGGATTACCTCTCTGGGGGGATCTAAACGACTACGCTCTTAAGCCCACGAGGGTCCTTATAAATGATTCTGATCCCTCTGGTCTTTTTAAGGGAGTCTCGGGCCCCTCTTGGGAAAGGCATACCTACTTTAGTGAGGGAGGCCCCTTTCAGCCACTATATCTTGTTTTTGTGCATATTGGCCTTTTGTTTATTTTGGTGTGTTGTTTGATTGTTAGTTGGTCTTAGGATTTGTTTTTATTTCTAGAGTCGTGAGTCATCATGGAGCCAGACCCGCTTCCCCACAGGTCTCCTCATTTGTTGAAGTTACCACCACATCTTGAGTCTTTTCCTTCTAAAGGGCATAAATTTATCAACAGTGGTACACACACCTCTACCTACCAGAATTATGTTCATACAAGTATGACTATTGAGTTGAGTCAAAAAGATAATGGGAGTCCTTCGACTCCCATACCCACCGTAGTTAATGGAACTCCTTCTATGCCTTTGACCACTATGGTTGTAGTAATAAAGTTTCAAGTCATCACTCCTATCTAACATATGGCTTATACTCAACCTATAGTGATGAACCCTTTTGGGTCTATTTTTGGTACACCTAGGTACAATACTCATTCCATCCCTACGACCTCTATCCCTTTCTCTTATGGTATGTCGAATATCACATTGCAATTTTCATCATCCATTCCAACGACAAATACAAATCCTAGTAATGGACTTGGGGGAATGGATACTATGGATATTCCATTCTCATTTGGTGGTGATCATATTCCTCAAATGACTCCTATGATTGGAAGCCAAACTCCTTTTCACCCCAGGTCTAATCCTATTCTTAACGCTCGTGGATGGAGTAATCAACCGGGTGGAAATATGTTTCTTATGTTATGTTCTTTAAACCTACCTACTCCACATCAATTTTGACCAATTCATTTGGAATGACGAATCTACCTCTATCCTATGGATTACCACCTGGGGGAGGTCAATTTCATACTTTGGGCAACCCCCAACCTGAACCTACTCTGACTGGGGGAAATATTTATAACCCTCACTATAAAATTCCTACTCGAATGGTTCCCAACCAACCCATTATGAATAAGTTTGGAGGGCGGTTTTACAATCCCAGACAGGGCAATGGTGCATACCAGAACCTTGGATGGACTACGATTCCCCAGCAACAACCTTTCTCAGGAGCTTGGGACCAGATGTCGTGACCCAATCTCCATTTTATCACCATGCTTAATTTTACAGGCTTGTCAAGAATAATGAATGACCTAGTGCATCAGGACCCGACATGGCCCCCCATCCCCACCAAGTTTCCTTCGGATATTTCAAAATTTGAAGGCAAGACTGGTGAGGATACTAGTGATCATGTCACCACTTTTCATCTTTGGTGCTCTTCCAATTCTCTTAATGATGATTCTATTCATTTAATATTGTTTCAACACACCCTCGTGAGGGTTGCAACAAAATGTTACATAAATCTACCAGGGGGAACTTACAGGAATTTTACTCATATGGTTTTAGTCTTCCTCAACCACTTCCAATTGCCAATTCGTTACAATGCTGGAATAGAAATTATGTCGTCCCTCTGCCAGGACAAAGCCACCCATATCTCAGATCGCATCCAAGAGTGGCGTATATGGAAGAGGTTGATAAAATATTTCATTCCTCTAGAGTTTCCATTGGAATGGTTTCATAGGTCTTTACTACCTTATATTTTGATGGATGTCTCTAAATTCGGGGTAACATCTGAAGAGGAAGTGATTTTTAAAGACCAACAGTTAGATCTCATATATGCTTAGTATGGGATGTTATACAAAATTCTTCTTGACACACCGAGGTCAAAATATGACCCTAGACAAAATCTTGAGCCTCATTCCAATGTCAGTATAGTGTCTGCAAATTGTAAATCTACAGAATTGGTGACAAGCCAATTGAAAGAGTATTATCTAATCCATTATGTAGGAGGAAAATCTTAGTCTATGTCCTCCACTCCCACTTAGTTGGAGAATGTGCATTATGTGCATTCATCGACCAATCCAAATGGTAACCATCAACCAGGAGGGAATAAAACAAAAGGATGTGGTAAGAATCGTAAGGGTGGGAGGAATAATAATAACAAACACAAGGACAATGTTAACAATGATATATCAAAATATAGTGTTGGTGAGGGCAAGAAAGAGAAGAGGAAGGTGAAGTTTCCTTGCAAGATTTGTATTGATGATCACCTTACCCACTTATGCCCCAAACTCAAGGAAGCTGCAAGCCTCTTATCTCTACCACCTGATGTACTGACTAATCCTTTTCCACATAATCATCACATGGCCTTGAGCTCCTCTAATGCCAAAAATGCGGTGAGTGGGAATCAAAACACACCGATGCATGAAGGTGACCATCTATGTGTAAATATGGTTAAGTATCTGATTAATGTAGCCACTCGGTCTCACAATTATAGTTCTTCATAGGCTATTCCAGGTCTAGAGTCTCCCCCACCTCCAGAAAATCCTTTGCAGATCAAAAGTCCAGAGCCTTCACCTCGTATTTTGAAAGGACTAATCAAATGCTCTACCCACAACCCCAATGCTAGAGCTACCCAGAACTACTTTATTGTCGAATATCTGGGCCAAACGCCTTGTGCGATTTCACCTTTGGAAGTACTTCATACATGTCCTTCATAGATGAATTCCTTACTATCTATGTTAGGAGCTCTAGACCTGTGTGGCTCTAAGGTTATCAAGTTTCATGTTACGAATGTTCAACCTCTCTTTCCTTACCATGTGGCCTTCCAAATCCATGCAGATTACTCATAGTATACCATAAAGGGTATTGTTATTGATGAAGGCACTGCAATGTGCATGATTTCTCTAACCTGTTGGAAAGCCATTGGCTCTCCAACCCTATCTCAATCTCCGACTATGGTGACCTCATTTTATGGTTGTTCTTTCAATCCCCATGGTATTATTCCTACCTTTCCAATGCATTTCGGTGGAAATATAGTGGTGGTGGATTTCGAGGTGGTTGATGCACGCCTTGAATATAAATTATTACTAGGGCATAATTGGACTTATGTTATGACTTCAGTCGTATCATCCATTTTCCGTACATTATGTTTTCCTCACGAAGGGAAAATGATGGTGATTGATAAGTTGTCATTTGCACATGCTAGCGCCAATGCATTGGTTGGACCTTTGATCCCCGTGATCGATAATTCTTAGCCGACAACTGGGGATATTGGTGTCAGAATGTATTCCTCCCCTATATGTACCTTTGATTTCGTGGAACCAATTCATCACATTTATGCCATTTCCAGTAGGTCTGCTTCGTCAATGAGGTATGTTCATTTCCACACATTTTAAAGATCCTTGGACCCTACCTTCCCTGACCATGTCTTATGAAGGTCAGTCACATATTGGAATGGAAATTCTACTCTGAGCAGTAGAGATAGTGTATCAGGTTGTTCTCGACTCTACTGCCGACCCAGAGCCTGTATGGGCCGCTTCATCATCTTGATCACATGATTTCATCGATGATACTTTACCTTCGGATGAATCAATATTAGAGGCCATCAATGGTTCTAATAGGCCATGGGATGATATGCATCATCGCTCTTACTTCCTCCCAGAGCTTGTTAGGATTGAACAAGACAATTTTATATCTACCTTGAGTGAGATAGTTGGTCATGACATAGTTCCACTTGATACGTACAAAATTTATTTCGAAGGAAACATGGTGAGTACTTCTCCTACCATCACGATCGACATCTCTTGCATTTATGGTAAAATTAAAAATGTATATATCGGTGTGGATTGTTCTCCTGAAGGAATTCATACCTACACCGATCTCTTCAAGGAATTTCTTGATGTATTCGCTTGGTCATATGAAGAATTTCCAGGTATAGACCCTCGTGTTTTCAAACATGATATTAAAACCTACTTGAATGTTAAACCTGTTCAGTAATGAATTAGAGTTGTTAATCCTAGGAAGGTCCCTGCTATTAAGGCAGAGGTGGAAAAAATGCTTAATGCTAGTTTTATCTACCCGTTTCCCTTGACTGAATGGGTATCCAATCTCGTTCTCGTGAATAAGAAGCAAGGAACCATTCATGTGTTTATGTATTTATGAGACCTGAATAAGGATTTTTCTAAAGACAACTTCTCAACACTTTTCATTGATCATATTATCGATGAGTGTGTGGGAAGCGATGTTTTTTCTTTTATGGACATATTTTTAGGATACAACCAAATTCATATTAAACCTGAGCATCACCATAAGATGACATTTATTTGTCCTTGGGGTACTTTCACATACCAGAAAATTCCTTTAATCCTTAAAAACATTGGAGCAACCTTCCAATGAGCCATGACCTTCCCTTTTCACGATCTCAAGCATATAGTCGAAGCTTACCTCGATGATCTCGCTTCTCACTCTCGCAAGAGAGTGGATCACTCTGTCCACCTTCGACTAGTTTTTGAGAGATGTCGGTATTATCGCATTGATTTAAACTCTCATAAGTGCATATTTTGCATTAGGTCGGGTTGTCTTTTAGGATTCTTAGTTTTTGAGACTAGGATCATGGTAGATCCTTTGATTATTAAGTAAATACTTTGATTTCCTACCCCACACAACATTCGTCATTTTCAAGTTTTACAGGGGAAAGATACCTTCTTATGTCAGTTTATAGTAAGCTATGCCAATATTACTAAGGGTTTCATGCATCTATTGAAGAAGGAAACTTTGTTTTTATGGGATGAGTGAGCCCAGGAATACTTTGATTCTCTTAAGAAATCCTCGGTATTGACGCCTCTACTGAAGCCTTCAGACTATAGTATAAATTACTTTCTTTATATTGCCGCGCCCGAAGGGACGATTGGTAAGGTTTTTGATCCAGATTTTATGAGCAGAATGAAATGACTACAGATTATTAACCGATGCTTCACAAAAAATAATAGAGATATACTAAAACTGGTTTTCTATTCAATAAGGAAATAAGTTGAAACTGTAAAATGCAGTGGAAACAAGCTTGTTGGAATGGTGGCAGCTTATCTCTGAAAAGAGATGTGATGATTGCTCTCATTTGGAAGAAGATAATTACAATGAGGCTCTAAAGGCCTTTTTAAAATAAAAAAGAATTCCAAAAACCATATACATCCAAAAACCTAACCCTAGGAGATGAAGCGCCAAAAGTCATGTGGGCCCCGTTTGGGTAAGTTAGTACATCAACTTCCCGAGGTCATAACTTTTGCATACGATCTTTGTTTTAGGAGTGTGATAGCTCATTGGAAACATATCGTCAAGGAGATTCATTTTGGGGGCTCAATAATTTCTTTGTATATAACTGAGAAGCTCAATCCCGAAAAACCTTCATTTAGGCCTTCAAAATGGCCCCAGAAGTTAAAACTGCTAAAAGTAGTAAATTGCCAAAATTGTCAAAAAACTATTTTGAGCTAGTTGGAAAAGGTGGGTGGCCACCGATATCCACCTAGAACAGTCCTCCCTCCTTAGGAAGAAATGGTATCCATTGCATTGAGTTCCCCCATCAGATGAGGAACTTTTTGTTGAATTTGGCCCCTGGTGAGCCACTTGCCTTGGTGCAGGAGTTGCCCTTCTTTGACAACTTTATAAAGTTGGATCCTTTGCTATCAAGTGTCCTTGATATGTGTGTACACAATATGATCATTGGATTCCTATTGTATGCAATCGGGGTTGATCTCTATTAGTGTCAGTTGCTCTGCTATGTCTGAGGTGTCCAATAATGGTGGGAAATAAGGGCAAAGGAGATCCACGTTGAACACTGGGTGCAGGCCAACGAAAGGAGGAATGTTGAGCTCAAAGGAATTATCCCCCATGGGCTTGGTCATGGTGTAAGGCCCATAATGGAGTGGTCAAAGATTTCAATGGGGTCCCGTAAGGCGTTCTTTTTGCAAGTGCAACCAAACTTTGTTGCCCACCTGAAACTTATGTGCCACCTAATGTTAATCATGGTGTTGCTTGTACTTGTGATTGGAATTCTGTAGGATATCCTGAACATGTTGGAGGATGTGTTGGATCTCCTCAATGAACTGGGTGGCTTTGTCAGTTTCAGTTGGAGCAAGAGATGAGTTGGTCGAGGTGACACCAAGGGAAAGTGCAACATCTATGGGACCTAATGGTTGGAATCCCAACCCTACCTAAAAGGGGTTGTGGTCAGTTGAGATATGCAGGGATTGATTGTAGCTATGTTAGACATAGGAAATGCTCTCATCCTATGTGTGAGGGTTCTTTGAATTATACATGCAAAGGATATGCAAAATCATTCAATTTACAACCTCAGTTTGGCCATTTGTCTGGGGGTGGAAGTCCATGGATTTGGTGAGCTTGGTGTCCAGCACTGACCAGAGGCTCGACCAGAATGTGCTGAGAAATCAATTGTCCCAATCTGAGACAATGGTTTGTGGGATTCCAAAATGTAAACAGACTTGTTCAAAGAAGAGCTTGGCAGTGGCCTTTTCTGTGATATTCTTCTTCCAGGCAACCAAAATCGCCATCTTAAAAAAGCGATCAACAACAACAAAAACACAGTCATTTCCCTGCTTGGTGGATGAAAGATCCAACATGTAGTCCATTGAGATGGATTCCCATGGCCTGTCAGGAGTAGGAAGAGGGGTGTACAGGAACTGTCTCTTAGTGGTCAGTTTGGCAATAGCACAGGCAGTGCAGGACCCAATATACTTGTTGACCGCTTGTCCAAGTTTTAGATAGTAGAAATGTTTATGTAGCATTGCCACTGTCTTTTGGACGTCGAAGTGTCCTGCCACCCGACTGTAGTGGGATTCCCAGTTCAGCTTCACTCTCTCTCTTTATGGAACACAGATATGACCCACACAACACACCAACCCATCCTGAAGATGTAAATTATCGACAATTGCGTTTGCACCCAACATTTGGTAGGTGGTGGAGAAGTCCAGGTCTATCTCATAGATTTGGGGCCATTAAGAGGTCTCATGGCTACATGAGTCTAGCACCGTGGTGAATTCCGCAACTTCCAGTCTGCTGAGTCAATCAACGATGTGATTGGTGCTTCCTGTGATGTTGAGTTGGAATTGCTACAAGTATGTGGACCACTTTTGATGGCGATCATTCTGCAATTGTCCTTGTGTCTACATGAACTGCAGTGGCTTATGATTAGTGTGGATGACTGTCTCCTTCCCAAGAAGGTAAATGTCTCCACTGGTGGCAGACTTACACAATGGAGTACATTTCTTTGTCGTAAGTAGGGTACTTACGGACAACATCTAATAATGTTTCACTATGATAGGCCATGGGGTGGCCATGCTGAGTGAGAACAACACCCACTACATAGTCTGGAGAATTTATCTTGGTCTCAAAGGGTTGTTGCAGGTCTGGTAGTGAAAGTACTGGGGCTAAGAAAAAGTGCTACTTCAAATTGTTGAATGCTTGTTGTTGGGAATGGCCCCACACAAATTTCACCTTACCACCACCCCTGGTTATTTGGATGAGGGCCCATGCAATATGGGAGAATCCCAACATGAACCTACAGTAGAAATTGGCAAGGCCAAAGAAGCTCCGAAGCTCAGTGAGTGTGGTTGGGGCTGGCCAGTCATGGATGACTTGGATCTTGGATGGATCCACATGTACGCCATGCTGATCAATTATGTAGCCCAGGTAATGGACCATGCCCATGCTGAAGGATCATTTTTCCAAGTTGGCATATATCTTGTGTTGTCACAGGGTGTGCAGAACCTGCTGAATATGCTGCAAGTGTTCAGCCCAAGTCTTGTTGTAAATGAGAATGTCATCCAGATACACCACTACAAAATTATTGGTGAATTGTCACAGGATATCATCCATCATCCTCATGAAATTTGTTGGAGCATTTTTCAAACCAAAGGGCATTACCAACCATTCAAAAATGCCTTCCTTTGACTTGAAGGCGGTTTTCCATACATCTGTCTGTTCTATCGGGACCCGGTGGTAGCCAGACTTTAGATCAATCTTACTGAAGTATTTTTCCCTTGTGAGTTGATCAAGAAGTTCGTCGATTCGATGAATCGACTACTGGTTTCTGACTGTGATTTTATTCAGAGCCCGATAATCAATGGAGAGTCACCAGGTTCCATCTTTCTTCTGTACCAGCATGATTGGGCTCCCACAAGGTGATGATATGGGATGGATGTGCCCCTTGTGGAGAAGTTATTGTATTTTTTGCTTGATCTCCTCATTCTCTAACAGAGAGCGGTGATAGACTAGCCCATTGGGCAGCGGTGCACCGGCAGTCAGATCGATGAGGTGCTTGACCTGGAAGTGCAGAGGTACCCCGGTAGGTGAGGAGAAGATATCTGAGTATTATTCTACAACCTTATCTACTTGCTTCTACTGTGTGGAGAGGTCAGTTGCAGATACCCTCGATGTGGTTGTGATATTTATCTTATTTTGAGAGAGAAACATGAAGAAGACAAACTTCCCTGTCTGAGATATGACCTTCCTGCATTGGTTAGTAGAGATAAAGGAAATAACACTAGGTGGGACTGCCTTGGGTATCCTGTAAAGTTTCTTGTTCAAAGTAATAATAACACTACGAGGCCTAGACTCATATACAACATTATGTTTCTATAAATAATTTTTGCCCAAAAGAACATCAGAAACTTCGAGAGGAGAAACATCACAAAATACTGTGTCTTTGAAGGGCTTGATTTCGTATGACAGTTGACATTGTTGGCTAACACGGAGATCGATTCCTAGGCGGAGCCATCCAGTGGTGTAACATTGTGGGTATGGTGTTGTCGACAGAGCCAGTTGATTGATGACCTCTATTGAGATGAGGTTCTTCTGGCTATCACTATCCACGATGAAGTGTAGCGGGGTGCCTTTTACCCACATCTGTGAATGGAAGAGGATTTCTCCTTATTTTGGCTCGTCTGGTTCACCAGGCTGGAGCTTGGTGATAGCAATGGTGGCATTGGGTTTCACATCAATGATCTGTCTTCCCCTTTCTGGTTATGGCTCATAATTTGAACCCGCATCTAATTTAGAGGCTTTCACTTCGGCCACCAATGACTTCTTTGAGCGGCAGTCAACAGTGTTATGACAAGGGCTCTTATGGAAGTCGCACCACTTCCCGATATCTTTCTTTGTCATTCTGGTGTCCTTCTTTGCTTGTAGCTTGGACTGGTTGTCCTGATACTATCCATATTTTCTCTTTTCTTTGTTCTATGTTTTGGGGCCTCCCTTTCCTGGCTTTTTTTGTGAGGGGTTCCAAGGCCCAAATTTCCGCGTGTTTTGTTGGAGCTTCTACTCGATTTTGATGACATATCAGTAGGCCGCGCCCAAGGATGAGATGTCAAAAAATTCCATTTTGGTTTGGATGTATATATACAGAGCATTGAGATACTTGAGCACCATATTTCTCTCTGGATATTTGATACCTAGCTTGGTGCGCAAGGTATGAAAGAAATTTGTGAAATCTGGCACTGCTTGGTCACTTTCTTGTTGCAGTGTGGTCCATTTTGTATACAAGTCGTCATAACTTCCGACATGGTAGTATTGTTCCTTGTTAGCATCCCTGAAAGATTCCCAGGTGTTCGTGACTATAAATAATGAGGGTTCCTCTATTTCCTTTTTCTCATAGAAATTTTCCGGCCAATATTTGACATGGGGAACGACTTTGAGGAGTGCAAAAGTAATATTTTCTCTACTCAAAAAGTTATGGACAAAAAAATACCCTTCTAGTAGATTCAACCACTTGTCTACAACATCCATGTCTATATGACCTTCAAATATAGGAATATCAAATTTTATTTGTACCTTTAAGGGGGAGGCACCTCCACTCGAAGAAGATTTGTCACCTATTGGTATCCGCTGAAGGATTTGCATGAAACTATCCATCATCTTGTTCCTTTGTTGTGTGAGGGATTCCTCAATCAACAGTTTGAAAGGATATCCTGTCCCATCATGTTTGTTTTATCCTGCCATGAGAGGTCTCTTCGACATGCAAGATCTTTTGTCCTCAAGAGAAACAAGCTCAAGACCCAACTCTTTGTACTCCGACCTCGTTGGGGACATGCATTAAGACGACAAGGAGCAGACTGCTCTGATACCACTGATCTAGATTTTATGAGCAAAAAAAAAATGACTACAGATTATTAACCAATTCTTAACACAAAATAACAGATATACAGTAAAATTGGTTTTCTATTCATTAAGGAAATAAGTTGAAACTGTAAAATGCAGCGGAAACAAGCTTGCTGGAATGGTGGCGGCTTATCTCTGAGAAGAGATGTGATGACTACGCTCATTTGCAAGAATATGATTACAATGAGGCTATGAATGCATATTTACAATAAACAAGAATTCCAAAAACCCTAGACATTCAAAAACCTAACCCTAGGATATGAAGTTCCAAAAGTCATGTGGGCCCCATTTCGGTAAGTTAGTACATCAACTTCCCAGGGTCGTAACTTTTGCATACGATCTTTGTTTTAGGAGTGCGATAGGTTGTTGGAAAGCTATCGTCGAGGAGATTCATTTTGAGGGCTTAATAATTACTTTGACTATCATTGAGAAGCTCGATCCTAAAAAACCTTCATTTAGGCCCTCAAAATGGCCTCGGAAGTTAAAACTGCTAAAAATAGTAAATTCCCAAAATTGTCAGAAAACTATTTTGAGCCAGTTGGAAAAGGTGAGTGGCCACCGATATCCACCTGGATCATTTTTAGTTTAGGAGGATGATGAGATCCATGAGCGATTTGTCTACTACCTTAGTCAAAACTTAGTCGGCCCTGAGCTAAAGTACTCATGTTGAGAAGTTATCCTTGGTTGCCGTACACGCAGATCAAAGATTATGACACTATATATTGATTTGAAAAAATATCATGGTTGCTGATGTTAATCCATTTCAATATGTCCTTACTAGGCATATCATAGGGGTAAAATATAATAAATGGTTTGTCGTCTTGCAAGAGTTTTATCTCGATTTTGCTTCAGCAAAATCCAAGAAATCGCTAGTTTTTGACGAGTTAATACCGAACTTCCCTCAACTATTTGAGCACGTTATTCATGTCGATTCATTTATATATGAACACAGTTTCCTTATCTCTTCTTGGGACCCTTGGTATGGATACATTTTGATATATCTTCAAACCTTGAAGTTCTCTCAGGATCTATCAAGAGATGATCGACGACGTATACGGTATCAAGCTAAGAACTACCTCTTGCATAACTTCTTGACTCACAAGGAAACCAAGTCTGTTCTTAATGACTATCACAGTGGGGCTTGTGGTGGTCATCTATCTAAGCTTGCGACAACCCAAAATATTTTGCGAGATGGTTATTTTTGGCCATCCATTTTTAAAGATTATGTCAAAGTGGAAAAGAAGTTCCACCCTTACTAGGTTTTCCCTTGGAATATGCATTCACGTCCATCCCCTCTTCAATCAGTCATGATCATCAACCCCTTCACCAAGTGGGGGTTGTATTTTGTGGATTGGAACCCAATTTCAGTTGGGGGGCATCAACATATCATCGTGGTTGTAGACTACTTTACTAAGTGGGAAGAGGTCATGCCTAAAATTAAATTCAATGGTAAGACTACAACGTTTTTCATGTTCAATCAAATTATATCCTATTTTAGAATCCCGAGTTAGATTTTCATTGATCATGGCAGTCACTTTCAGAGAAAAATGATGAAAGAGTTAGCATCGAAATTGGTGTTTAAACATGGTCATTCTTCCTCTTATTATCCCCAAGAAAATTGACAAGTAGAGGTCATGAACAAGTCTCTCAACACCATTTTCTAAAAAATTGTTAGCCAGAGAAAGTCTAGTTGACATCTCATGCTTTACCCTCCACTGTGGGCATACCGAAACTCAGTTAAGGATTCTACTGGTTTTTCTCCTTTTCAGTTAGTACACGGTGTGGAGTCTATCCTGCCTATTGAATGTTAAATACCTTCTATTATATTGACAGTTAAGCTCCTACCTCACAATTATGATCTTGAATAACACCTCGTACACCTAGAGATCCTAGATGAGTTGCGCCGAGATGCCTCTACTTATATCGAAGTGAATAAATGACATTTCAAGGTCCACTATGATAAGTTTGTCTATCCTTAGCTGTATATTGAGGGTGACATGTTCCTCTTGTATGACCAAGACAAAGAACCACTGGGGACAGGAAAGTTCAACCCCATGTGGCACGATCCTTATATCGTGCAGTGTGTCTTAGAAAAAGGAGCCTATGAATTAGAATATTATGAAGGGAATGTGATGGCGGAGCCCATAAATGGGCTCTACTTGAAAATATATTACGCTTGAGCCCCAATATTGGGAGTAAATCTCTGTATACTAGTGTATCTTACTGTATATATATTTTCCTTTATGTCATCCGCTTCCTTATCGAGTTTTCCCTTGGTTGGAAAATGTCAACGGAGTCTTCAGCTTACCTAGGATTCGAGGACAGTGCCAGTTTTCATACATAGAAATTGGATTCCATCGCTTGGGTTCTTTCTTCACCCGAGGTTCAACTAGCATCTTCAAGTGGTGTTTGTCTAAGGCCATCAACGAATATTGTGGCTGAATATAGCACCATTATAGAGATTTTACGTGATGTCATTTTACATGGCATTGATTCTTTAGAAGTTCTCCTTGACTCGCAGTTAGTAGTATGCCAGTTGGATGACAGTTAATATGTGCTAGATCCTACTCTACTCTGATGATTCCTATGGGTACGACTTTTGGAATGTGATTTTGATTTTATTACTTATAATCACATACCTAGAAGTTCTAATTATGTATCTGATGTATATACTAATTGTGTTTTAGATTGGAATTTGTCACAACTAAAGTAAATAAAACACATTTATCAATTTCCACATTGTAACATAAGTAAAGCCAAAGACCAAGTTTTTTTATATATTTCATATCTCCAAAAATATGGTGTTATAGTACAAAATTGGGGCACACACCCTCAAAATACATATACATTCGATCGACACAATGACCATGATATCTAATCCTATGGCACTGAATGTGTGTCATGATAGCATACTATGGAATTTTCGAGACGCCGAAATAAACACAACCATGCATAGGGCACACCCACCACCTGTCACTGCATCACCTATGGAAGATCTTCCACCTGAACCATGGGAAGCATGTGTGTCAAATGAGACAGGTTGCCCTCCACATTTTTAATCGCTCTCTCTCAATATCCTCCCATTGGTTCCTCCGCTGGTGTCATCAGAATCCATCCAACCATTGTGGACTTACGTCTGCACAAAAAATCAATTTTGTTAAAATACTTGACACCAGCCAAAAATATTTGCGTTTTTTTATTCTTTTTGAAAAACACAAAAAAATGAAATATATTTGAAAATTATTTCAGACCTATATCCCCATAGGCGTATCCTAGTGGAAATGGCATGTATGGATATCCTCAGTAGTGGATCCTTGCATAAGGGTAGTCATCCATTGATATCTCATGCCGACGCCACCAAAATAAGAACTCATCATTTTACGGGGTTGACACCCTATCACCTCCCAACTGCCTCATTACCTCGGTCCACTATGACATGGTTGGATCATGCAATCTATGTGGAACATGGAACAATCTCGAATATAGGGCTCAATCTTGGAACTCGCTTGAAGAAAAAATACACAAGATAGATGCAAACCTGAAGTTCCTCTTCCTACCCTATTTGAAGTTTGTCAACTAGCTCTTCATGTTATCTAGTAGTGAGGTGTACCAATCATAAACTGTGGGTCATAAGGAATCCACTGAATAAAACATCAGTGGCCTTGATTCCTGTTGCAACGAGGCCGACCCCATGAGCTATGTAAGCACATCAATGATGATATTTAAATTCAACTTGTTGATCACCCTAATGTGGAGTTGGCTCCCTAGCGTTTTTGTGCGTGCACAACAATGAGTGGCGATGTTGTCCTCTATGTTCATGACACTCCTAGATCCCCTTGATTTTAGGTTCACCACCTCACCCCAACGAGACAATCCTATAAGGAAATAGATATCCTCGACTTCAATTCTCAATGGTTTCCCATAGAGGTTGAAGGCCTCTGTATCTGGATCCCAAAAGTTCACCATCATTTGGAGCAACCTCACTTGAGCCCTCATCTCTTTGAGATCCAAAAACTTGTAAATCCCGCATATTTTTAATGCTAATTGGGCCCCTGGATCTATTTCCACTGCAGCATCAACTTCCTCATGCTCTCTTTCTCTCTATTCAATTACCATCCTGCAAGAATAATTCCAATTTTTGAGTCAAATTTCTTTTAAAAAAATAATTTGCAAACTTGTACGCAGGTTGTTATGGTAACAATAACATGTAGGGTTGCATATACATGGGATGGATTTTCATTTCCCATGTACATGCCTCCATATAAGCGACCCGATGATCTGTATCTCGTGTACACCCTCATTCCTAAATTGCACCTTAAAAAACTCAAAAAATGAGACCTAGTTTAAAATTCTAATCCACTAGAAATGAAGAGGAGGGAAAGAGTACTTACTTCAAAAATCTGGTTCTCAATTACGCTACTCATATCTCCTGTAATCGACAGTTGAAGGTCGTGGGAAATTTGGTCCAAAATGCACTATTTGGGTAAAAATGTGAAATGATATGGTAAACTTGGTTATTTTTACTATTTATAGAAAACATTTACCCACTTTACATAGTTTTTGCTAATATTTTGGCCTAGTGGACTAATAGTGAAGTGGAAGGAGTTGGTTTTGTCCAGGTATTTTTGCGTTTTCTAGTGTCTTTTCACCCATTTGTGAGTTTGGAAGGTATTCTCTTTGACCAACATATATGATAGGTCATTATTCCATCTTCCATTTTCTAGTATCCTATGAATGTGATCCATTTTCCTTAGGTATGAACCCATTTATTAGCAACATGGAACCTTCTTTCTTTTACTAGAAGTGTTGTTAGTGAATGGTAGAGGCTTACCAAACATGCGTTCCCTAGTTACAACCCTTGTTCCATTTGGTGCCCATACAAAGTTCTTTCCATAAGGTCGAGAGACCGTTATAGTTCCAATATGACTTTGTGTTTGAGCCTCATATTCTTACTCATAAGCATACTGACCTATACCTATGGGACTCCCATCGAGTCTTGTTTAATCTCTTTTTCGACTCTCTAAAAAAGAAAAAATATTGTCGAGTGAACTTGTCTCTTTTACACTCATAAATTGGATTTGAAAGGGCATCTATTTTGTGTAAGTTTAACCCCTTTTCGGACCAAGTAGACTAATTTTGAAAAATGAATACTCTAGTCACTAGTGGCTAGAAGAGTTCTCCTAGGTATTTTTTTATAATTTTTTGGGCCTAGGGGACTAAATTTTCAAAAAAGGACATTCTTTGACGTTAATTTGTAATGGCACTCCATTATCCTTCTTTCAGTATTGATCCTATTGTCGGTTCTCTCTTTCTCGCTATAAGCCTATTACCTCAACAATTTGCATCATCAGCCAAGAAAAGCCTTGTTTATATCCTTTGGATCTTGACACCCTATACCCCAAGAGGAAACATTCCCCCAAGTGTCCATGTCCTGCATGCACCTACTTGCATTGAGCATAGGTATGTTCCATTGTTGGAACCAGTTGCTTACTCGTGACACTCGTTTCCTCCTTTGCATCATAGCATTCATTTGTCTATGAAAAAACAAAATAATATGGGCATGAAAATAATGTTATCTCATGTTGGGAGAAATCGTGTCGCCTTTGAATAGAGCACAAAATTTTGAGTACACTTGTCATCCAAAGTTTGGGTTTAGCATGACCTTAGGAAGTTGAGCTCATTATTTATAGTTTAATCCTCCGACTGGTTATTCTTCCAGTCCCTATGGAGAGTTTGATTGGTGCCTTCTGCATCACAAAGTTTCATTATTAAAGTCTATGATGCCATAGTCCTCCATATGTCTCATTCTCTTGTTCAAAGGATGTATATAATCCTGTGTCTACCATTTCTCAGAACTCTTGAATTTCCATATTGGCCATACCCTCAATGTGTCTCAGAATTACATGAAGTTGTAGTCCTACCATGCACCTTGGTCCTACTTTCATTATGGGTAAGTAACCCTGAACCTAGTAGTTAGGGATGATTTTAGGGGCTAAATTTCGCTCATGGGCGAATTTTCCATGGTTTTTCCAAAAACGAGATTCGTTATTTTAAAAATGATTCACCCAAATTCTATAAGATAAAATTATTTTACCTTAAAAATCGCCAAAATTTTATAAAAACTATATAAAATCCTTAGAAATTTGAATATTTTAACAAAAATATATCCAATCATTTATAGTTGGCATATGACGGATTAGTAAGATTCGCCAAGGTTTCTACATTTTAAAATAAATTTCCATCCTTAAAATCATCCCTACTAGTAGTTGAAATCTCCTCATTGGTCCCTGAATGGGAGGTTTCCATTTTGGTCGACGGAAAGAAATCTATTCACACATTGGGGTTCATGCAATGTCTTGGATTCCATTAGCCTTATTGGTGGTTTCATCACATTTGTCAGCAATTTTCATTATTGGCTATTATTCATAGGGTATTTTTTATGCACCGGTTGCATCTGGTGCATGCGAAATATGCATAGGGTCGTTGGTTCATGAACATGTTCTTCATTTAAGTTCCTCCAAACCATGAAGCTATTTATTTGTACCTTGTTTTGATCGATGAGAGATGCCTTAATTCTCTCCTTTCAACATGTCTCCTTCCATCAACTTCAACTCATCTATTCTGGAAATGAGGCCTAGATTCCTATGATTACCTAGAGGATTGTAGTCATCAGTGGTAGGTTCTCTCGCCATGGATAGTTGGGAATACATAAATGTCTCTTGATCGATGGATTATTCAATTGTTCAACCTCAAAACTTTTATTCACACTTGTAATAATGTACTCAATTCCTTGATACCTACTTTCATGATCAGTGGGTTGTCTTGCATTTGTTAACGATATACCTTAATGACCGGTAATAAAATGAAGTATCATTGTGTTCGACCTCAACTCCTTTATTCACATGATGTTTACTTGAACCTTTGACTGATCATGTAGAAGACTTGAAGACATCAGTTCATAGTCACAGCTTTCCTGAGCTGTTACTATTATTCATTGGACCAATACCTACATGATTTCAATGATCATGGGAGATCAGATTGTACTCCATTTTATATACATATCTTCATATTTGTTTTGAGACTGGTTTTCATTGGGCCTTGTTCATGACTATGATAGCCTATGGCATGTATCTACTTTTTTATTGCATATTCATGGCCATGAACAACTGTTTAGTATATTTCCACATGGATCTGCAGTGTAATTCAAATTAGCATCCATGTGCACAAAGTCATTATCAATTTTCATATTCTCATGAACAACTAGTTCGTCCAGCTAGGTATCCATTACTCCCCTTCTAGGAATTATAATGTATTTTGTCCATCATATATACTCCTCTTATCTCACACATAAGGGGGCATCTGTTATAACAAGATTCTTCTCACCGCATGCAACTTTATCAGAAGACATTTTCCATTTCCCTATGCAGACTTGCAGTCCCTTTTTGCAATTCCCAGAGATAAAAATCATATTTTTTCACATATATGCACCCTAATAGCTATACAACATGCGTATACGTAGGTTTCACCATTACAACCTGCATACATCAGGTTTTGTGCCCAAAATTAAAAAATGGTGTTGGGTTTCCATGTCACATCACGAGATCCATGATCCTTGACCTTCCATATACTGGAAACGTTCTGAATCGTCCCTTCAGTTACATTTGAAGGCTATAAATGGGCCATATCCAAGTTGTGGAAGAAGGAGAAGAATTCAACTTTGAGAGAAAAGTTACTCTGGAGAAATTATTCTCTTCATATTGAGTCTACATCCATTTTTCCTTTCAATTCTGAACACATTGTTCAACCCCCAAGCTCTTCCCTCTTTGATGGATAAAATCATTGTCTTTCTTATATAAGCTTGTCTTTGGTGGAGGATTGAAGTGGTGGAGGCCCATATGGAAGGATCTTATTTTCTCGATTATGAGACATGCCAACATGGAAGTTTGTCACTCATACACTTCTGTTGATCATATTTTAATAGAAATATTATTTTCTCATTCAATTAATGTCTTGAAAATATTTGAATTTTTATTCCATGGGCATATTTGTTATGAATATTGATGTATTATGCTATTATATGTTCTAACTTTATAAATTATCACCATATGCTTGCGTATATTGGTTTTTGAGCACAAGTTGTAGGTATATAGCTTTGGGTCAAGTGCTCAAAGGTGGTCTTCATTGAACATTCGGACAAGGTAGGATCTTTACCTTGTCTTGTTAGAATGTTTTTTATATAACATACTTGAGATCAGTGTTGATTTCTGCAGTCATTTCATCTATTGTGGTTTACCCCATGCTATAGAGTGATATTCCTCATAACAAAGAGAAATATATTAATTTGGTTAGTATAGTAGAACACGGTTGTCATTGGGATTCCTTTTATAAATGCAATTATCATGGCCCTAGTTTATGTTACTTATGGAGAGAGGTAGTGGAGGACATATCAGATCTATTTATTCACTATGCATTTTCTAGGTAGATTTGGAGGGACATAGAAGCTTGATTGAATATGAGGGATTTATGGGAAGGAAACTCCATTGAATATTGTTTCCATCCCTGGTTTGTAAGCATGGACTTGAAATTTGTGTGTTATCTTCCATTTTTTGTTCTATGGGGAAGTTAGATAGCAAGGAATGCACAATTATTCAAGGAGGAACAAATACAAACCTTTCAAACATTTTCTCAGATTACTTCTCTTTTCTAGTACTTTAAGGAATATATTAATTATAAATCTCAGATTACTTCTCAGATTGCTTCTATTTTCTAGTACTTTAAGGAATATATTAATCATAAATCTCCAAGGGTGGTCGAGGAGTTGTTGATCGATAAGTGTGAGTTCTCGGTATTTTTTTATGGTTCCTATCAAGGACATGTACAAACTTGTAGATTGTGTGGATCATTGTACTTATCCAATTTGCATTTTATCACTTTCAAAGTAAAACATGGAAATGGGACATGTTATCCCCTAGCCTAGGGACAACTAAGGAGACCGCGTCTCGAGGCCCACAGGTCCCAAACATGGAGTACCAAGAGATATATGACTTAAGCATGGCCCCGAAGGGCCCCTCTTTTCTTTAGTGTAATCCATGTATCACCAACAGCAATATCCATCACACCAGCATGGTCTTGAAGTAGCAGTGAGTCTTGACCCATGAGGTAATGAGTGTGGGTATCATGTTATTTATCACTCCGATTTTTGAAGCACTTGAACATGTTTTATTGAACCCTTCTTCATTTCATGAAATTTTCTTGGAAATTATGCTCTTTTCCTCCTTCATACCTAGAAGTGTGACATGGTACCCTAGTAAGTTTATTTCCCTTTAGGATGGGCTTTTATTGGGTGGATCTGTGAAATTTTATTGTCTGTTCCCTCCATACTTACCACTTTCCATCTTTATTCCTTCCATATCCCCTATCCTTTTTTTGGAATTGGGATTTACTACACTGGGAAGGGTTGTACCTTACCTTGTGGGAATAAGGGGCTAAAGGCCAAGAGGGAAAAAGTAGCTGGAAAGAGTTAAAATCCAATTTTGAAACCTTCGAGATGCTTCACCCAGGGATCCCTAAAAAATCGGTGAAATGTTTCTAAGTACGAAAAGGGGACCCACAATATAACATAAAAACTCAAGGTACTAGTTGTTGGATATGAGGTCTCGTCACGATCTGGCCTATTATGACCATGGGTATGTAGCGGTATGACACTACCACCTATTTGGTCACCAAACCAGGGTAGTGGCTCTTGATGGTATAGCCAGGAGAAAGGAGGTCTCATCATGAGCCACCCTTCTTATTTCCATGAAATGTTTGTGGATAACATTTCCACCTCTAGTCATCAACCCATGTCAATGGCCCTCAACTATTTCCTTGAAGCATAAGAGAAAAATATCAAAAGAAATAAAGCTAAGAGTAAAAGGAAATGAATGGGCTAGGAAACAATTGCATAAGGTGAAACTCTCCCTCCATAAAGGCACCCACAGGTAAGACTCTACATTTCCCTATTATAATATGCACCCCATGCCCAAATATTTACCCCATGCCACCTCATACACTTACATGACTTGGACTAGACCGCACCTGGGAAACACCCCAAACTTAAGAGAGGTTAGCCAAATAGGACACCCTGACACTCTCTCCAAACCTAACTTGTCAAACTGCATAACATCTTTGAGCATTTTTTTTGGGTTAAGGGGGGTTTGATGCACATGTTTAGGTAATTTATTTATTAGATGTAATTTACATGCTATGACGCTTGTGAATTATGAACCCCTTGAGGTCATACTTGTTGTTGTTGCAGGACCTTTCCTGATGGAAAGGTACACATGGAAAAATGATTAGCTCATACCTTCATGGGGGATCAAATCCTAGAGATGGATGTTGAAACCCCAGCCAGGGGTAAGAAGAGATTGAAGGTTTGCACTAGATGAAGGAAGAATGTTTCCTTTGGACGCACTCTAGTAGGCCTAGATGGATGAGTTCCACCTCTCTTCACATGGACAATGTCCTTGGAATGCCTAGAGACCACCCACCTAACCCATGATGTCATCATTTGGGGGATAGGGTTTCATGGAGGTGATATTACGGTGAAAGAAGGGTGCATGGCACAATTTTTGGCGGTTAATGGTCTGATTAGGCCTTGGAGGGGCCAATGTTCCACTTTTCAGGGATGAGCATCCCCCATTGGAACTCAAATTAACCCTATAAAGGGCATGACGTCACCCTACTAGGATTTATTCATGTAATTTTGTTTAAATTTGTAAATTAGGAAAAATTGATCAGGTCAGCCCTGTAATTATGAACTAAAATTAATTTTAGGTTAAATTTTGTATAAATAAATAGAAAGTGACATTCATTTTCATCATAACTTGTCACTTGAGGACAAGAGGTATTGAATTTTCTCCCTATTAGGGTTATTGGTTGAAATAGTGAGGCACTAATCTTCTTGGAGGCTTGTTTTAGCACTTGGATCAAAATTTTGAAGTTTTAGGGTGATCTTCCATGGTATATTCATGATTATTCTTGGTGCAAGTATGTAAAATCTTCATTTTGTCATCTATTTAATGGTTAATGGTATAGTTTTATTTTCTAATTCAATATTATGAAATTGCATGGTGTATTTAATGCTTGAAGTAAGAAACTTAAAGTGCTAACTTTCTTACTTTTTATTTTCCTAGCTTCATAAATTGATCTAACAATTGGTGAAACCCTGGGGCCCTAAAGTGCTAGATCCCTTGAGGTTTTTACTTAGTTATTCTTCTCAATATACTTCTCATACACAAACTTTTCAAGAAGAAGGAGGTGCTAAGGCCTAGAAGATCCTACACCTTAGTATCCTCTTTCTCCAAGATTGAGATCCTAGGGATATTTAAGGTGCTATTCTCCCTAGACTCATTCTTCTTTAATTTTGTGCATTATCATTTGTTTACAACCCTAGAAGAGAGCCACCAACTTTGACCCCATCACCCTAGAAGGAACTAGTTTCTTACCACAACTCTTTGACAAGACTTCAAACCTCTTCTTCTACTTGATACCTTACTAAACTCACCCAATCCACTAACCTTTGCTAGATTACTAACTCCTAAAGCTTACTACTGCTACAAAAATCATTTTGCAGCTCTAACAAGCACACTAACTAAGCTAACCTACCCAAAAATTTCCACTAACCTAGGTGTCATCACCCTAGGGTCTAGTCTTCCCTTGCTACCTTTCTAAAGTACACATTATGAAGTTGTTACCGTTGTCATAGATGTTTTTACATCCACTGATGCAACCCCTAACAACCCTAAAAATCATCCATAAAACCACTGAGTATATGTACTAA
>SNQJ01S0083979.1:2262-34720 GCA_010110895.2 Picea sitchensis
TTAAAAAACTGTCATGAAGAATCTTCTTGACTGCAACAATCACTGAAGTCGAGCAACCAATGATTATCAAATCATTGACATATAGAACTAAAAGTAGAAGTGAATCAGTTGTCCTAGGCATGTATACATTTGGGGCTGATTTACAACATACAAAGTTCTATGACAACAGGTAGGATTCCATCTTAGCATACCATGCCCTCGAAGCCTACTTGAGGCCATAAAGTGACTTCTTCAGTCAACAGACCAAAGATGAGTCCTGCATAAATCCCTGGGGCTGCTCCATGTAGATCTCCTCAGATAGATCACCATGAAGAAATGCATTCTNCTCATCATAGTCAATACCATGAACCTACTGAAAGACTTTGGTGACAACCCTAGCTTTGTATCTTCTGATATGTCCATATTCTGTGCTCTTGGTCCTGTAGACCCATCTTCATCTGACAGGTTTCCTTCCAGAAGAAAGGGGAACCAAATCCCAAGTTTGGTTCTCGATGAGGGACTTGTACTGATGTTGCATGGAAGATTCCCAAAAGGGATTTCCAGTAGCCTCTCCATAAGACTATGGATCTAAAGACTGAACCAAGAAAAGATGCCTGGAAGGCAATGGTTCAGTGGCAGTGAGTGCAATAGGAGGCTCCTCGAAATCATATCAAGACCTCCTAGTATCGGCTGGATCACCAATGACATCCCCTGCATCCTGAAGAGTAGTTTGTGCCCACTTGGGCCTATTCTTTGGCTCTGCAACAGCATCTGGATGCTTTGACTCTGCATCTGACTATACTGACTCTAAATATGAATCTGAATCCTCTAAGTCCTCTGAATTAGAACTCTCATCTGAAGAAGAGTCAGCATGTGCATGCTCATCATCTCAGACAGGTGGAAGAGTGAAGGTGTCTACATGCGATTGATGAGGTACATCTGAGACACTTTCCTCGAATTAGACACTATGCTCAATGATGAGCCGGACCAAGGAAAGATCAATAAGCTGATATCCCTTCACATCGTCAGAGTATCCAACAAAAATGCACTTAGTGCTCTGTGGATCAAGTGACTTCCTCTTTTCAGAGGGAATGCGGGCCCATGCACGAGAACCAAAAATGTGAAAGTGGGTCACTTCCGGTTTGAGGCTTCTCCAAGCCTTGTAGGGGGTCTTATCCTTGACAAATATATGGGGAGATATTTTTTGGATGTATGTTTCATAGTTAAGTGCTTTGGCCCATAGTCTCTGTGGAAGTGACTTCACATGCAACATGCAAGATGCCATCTCCTTTAGAGATTGGTTTTTCTGCTCAACAACTTTGTTTTGCTGCGAAGTGTAGGGAACTGTATGTTGCAACTGAATCCTTGCCTCATGGAAAATATTTTGGATCTCATGATTCACATACTCTCCTCTATTATCATTTCGGAGGACTTTGATCTTCTTTTCGGACCGTGTTTCAACTAAATATTTGAAATCTTTGAGGTGTTGAAAGACCTCGGATTTTTTCCTGAGAAAGTAGATCCAAGTAAAATGTGAGAAATAATCAACAAAAATGAGAAAAAACCTTTCTTTGTTGATGGATGGATGTGGAAAAGGACCCATAAGGTCATTGTGGATCATATCTAAAGGTGTGGAAGCTTGCTGAGACTTTCCTTTGTCAAATTTCTCTTGAGGGTGTTTTCCAAGAACACATCCCTCACATACTCCCTTGGAGAAGAGGATGTCTGGTAGACCATCAACTAATGTGTGCTTTCTAAGTTGTTCCATGTATCTGAAATTCAAATGTCCAAACCTTTCGTGCCATATCCTACTACTTTCATCAACATGAGTAAGTAGTAAAGAAGAATCAGGTTCAATGAATTCATAAAATGTATACAATCTAGACTAATGATTTACCTCACCGGTAGAAACCCTGGAGTTGGTTTGCATGTCATATATGTCCATGGAATTTGGTGTGAATATGAATTTCTTTCCAGTGCTATAATTTTTCATCTGATACACGGAGAGAAGGTTGACAAAAATCTTGGGAACATGCAACACGTTCTTGAAGCTTCCATTGGTGAGTTCAATCCTTCCTTTGTCGATGACTTCGATAGAATAGTTGTCCCCCATCAAAATAGGAGGACCTTTGCATGCATCCAAAGAAGAATAGACTGCTTCTGAGGCATCCATGTGATGTGATGCTCCTGAATCTACGATCCAAGCATCGAGAGAGGAGTTGATTGCAATCAAGGCATGGCTAGAATTGCCTTTCTTGGAATTCAGATTTTCTAGATTATTCTTCTTTGCACCCTCGGGGATGCGATATCCAAGGTTGTTTTTCTGAAGTATATGAGACATCAGATCTATTTGTTTTTGCATGCATGCAGATTCCGAATGGAATCCTTTGTGACAGTATGTGCATTTCTCTCCTTTTATTCCCTTTTCTCCTTTGGATCCGGAGGCATCAGTGAAGGGTTTTGTGTACCCTTCCTTCTTCGTATGTGCATGAGATTTCCACTTATATTTATCTTTAGATTTCATATATTTGTGGATGCCATCATGAATAGTGAGTGCATGCACCCTTGGGCCTTTGATTGCGCCCATGTTGATGAACTTGGTTTGCTCTTGTGTCAAAGATTCGATAAAGTCCTCAAGAGAAGGCATCTTGTAGGTGGATCCAAAGGTGAATCTGATAGTAGGGAATGTGGATACGAATACAGAGAATTCAGGACCAATCTTGGATATAATGGTGAGAACCATTTGTTTCTCCTCCTTCGATTTATCAACCCCGCAAGCTTTGAGTTGCGACAGTAAATCCTTGATTTTTGTAAAGAAATCTTGGATGTTCTCGAAGCTTTTTGGATCCAATGTGAGCAGCTCCACCTCCATCATGTGTCCCCTCATCTCATCCTATTTTCCAAAGATCCATTCCAATATGTTCCAAGATTCAATGGGAGTCTTACAGGAAGATATATGAAAAAGGAGATCGGGAGAAATAAGACTGCAAATTGTTTCGAGTGCCTCATCCATGTGATTTAAGTACTTGGATTTTTATATGGATGATGTCGGCTCTATATTTGTATTCATGGTTAACCTATACAACCCTATGGATCAGAGATGTATGGTTATTTTCTCCTTCCATGCAAAATAGTTGTAAGGTGTAAGAATGAATTCTTTTTGGAATTCCATCTTTCCGTTGTCTTCAATCTTTTGTACCTGCAAAAATTTTTGGTGTAGATTTTTCTTAGCATTCCGTCGGCTCTGATACCATGTAAATGTGTTAAACCTACACAGAATATATCTAGCTAAACAATGATACACACATTTTTAGAGAGAATTGGAAAAAGAGGAAGAAGGAGAGAAAGACTAGAAAGAATTCTCATTAACTGTTATGAATAATGAATAATTTACACATGATATACTCTATATAACTCAATGAGTTCGAATTGAGGTGAAACAAGTCACCATAGTGGTGGTATAGAGTGATCTGGACACACACCAGTAGTTATGGGAGTGAACTTCCACCTATTCTAGTCTCTCAGGCAGTTACATGAGTGAACTGACACCTAGTTGAGTTAACTAGTCAACTAGTCTTCAGTTAACTGACTGAATAGAAAATAGTGAGGAGTTAGCTCAGGGAATCAAGGCTAATGCAACACTCTGGTGATGATACCAAGGCAAGGTCTAATTATCATGGTGATGATACAAATTTTGCATGGTGATGATCCCAATGAAACATCTAAACTCAACTCAACTAGTCAAACTGAAGTGTCAACTGAAAGAGAATATTCTCCAGGTGGAATATTCTCTCCTAAAATATAGGAGACTGGATAATGACTAATTATGACTAATAAACAAATACAAAGCTTAGGAAAAANCCTAAAATATAGGAGACTGGATAATGACTAATTATGACTAATAAACAAATAAAAACCTTAGGAAAAATAAATCCTAGGTGTGTGTGAAGTAACTCCAACGCACTTGAGTAGGAACAAAAACATGGAATGACGCAGTTCAATAGGAACCAGCGCAGAACCAATGGATAAAGAAGAACACCGACCCCAAGAAGCAATTCGACGCACATAAGGAGAAGGATATTTTTACAGAAGACCAACAAGAATTCCAGAAGAAGAATAGTGCGCCAACCACACAACAGAGCATGGAAGCTCTGGAATACGAAATGCCACCATCCATGGACCATACCAACCGAATACAACCCGAGGAACAAGTAAGTACGATCAAATATTTTCTGCAATCATGCAACAAAATGTTAAATGATCCCTCATCTATCAAAATATTACAGAACATCCTAGAACAATGTAGTGGCGAAACACAACAGAAGCCAGAATTGAAAACCGTCAACCACCTACACACAAGAAGAAGAACAAGTAGGGAATTTAGATTAAATGCTAACATTGGGGATTTCAAAATGGGAGATATTATACTAGACCTAGGATCTAAAGTAAATGTACTACCAAAAGCTACATGGAAATGCATGGGAGAACCTACACTAGGATATTCAATGGTTCAGTTAAAACTAGAAAATCAACGTAGAGTCCTACCAATAGGTAGATTGAAAGGAGTGGCAGTGGACCTGGATGGGGTGCACACTAAGGAAGACTTTGAAGTCATCAAAATAGTAGATGTCACAACACCTTACCCAGTGCTACTTGGGTTGGATTGGGCATTCGATAACTAAGCCATAATTAACTTTAAAAATAGAAAAATGAAATTTGTGTTGGGGGACTATAGGGTCATATCCCCACTCGACCCATCGAAAGGTGAGAGGTTTGTAGAACCCACTTTCTTGGATTTAGAATAAATCATCCAGTTGTATAGAACAACTACACGCGATATGGATTATATAAACCCAACTGCAGACGGGGTACTCAGTTGGTGGAGCATGACTTTGTGCACAACAGACTCAGACACCGGGTTAGAAAATTAGCAGCAAAGACTACATGAAGTATCAACGAGAAGGTGTGCCATAATAGACCGCGTAGTAAGGTGGATTGGCACATAAATCAGAGAACCACCTAGCTTTTATAGGCTAAATGATTTGGAAACTTTCTTGACACAATATGAAGACGAGGTACTAGAAAACCAGATATTGGTAGCACTGGATTTAGCATTAAAATCTACACTCGCTAGATGGTGGGGTGCACACAAATAAACTATCACATAATGGTACCAATGTAAGTGATTACTGCACATAAGGTTCAATGCAGAACGAATAGGTAGCAAACAACAGAAATATGACAGACTAGGCACACCAGTAGAACACTTGGAGGCATGTCACACATTGTGGAAAATGACACCACCAGAGAAATGGTCTCACCACTTCATTCATACTCTAAAGGGCATACCAGTGAATTGGTATATAGACCGGGAAATCCGTAAAGGAACCAAGACATGGGTAACACTCCAACAGAACTTTACAATAACTTTCTCATTCGACCATGAGAAACCCAACATAGATGCGGCTCTGAAATGGATCAGAAACATCATATTCATCGAAGAATTAGAAGTAGAAACTATCACAGAGATACAACAATGAAATAAGAAGACAATCAAGGATCTACTATCATGTTACCATGTACAGGAGGAAGCTCTGGATGAAGATGATCCGCGCGATATTCAGATTGATGAAGTCAAAGGCGAGAGAGATGTGGAAGGCCCACCTTTAGAGTCAGAGGTCATCTCTACACCAATCAAGGTAAAAAAGGTTAACATAGGGACCATCGAGCAACCCAATATGGTCAGCATTGGAGACTATTGGGATGAACAGGCACTAGAAAACATCACATAACTGTTACGCGAATACAACGACCTTTTTCCCACAACCTTTACAAAGATGAAAGGCATAGTAGGAGAATTAGGAGAAATGAAGATACCACTCAAACTTGATGTGAGACCCATTAAGCAACGACCATATAGAATGAATCCCATATATAAATAGAAAATTAAAGACGAGATCGACAGGATGCTCGAGGATGACATCATCAAACCAGTCGAAGAATCAGAATGGATAAGTCTGATGGTAGAGGTAAAAGAAGCAGGGAAGAGGGATCAGAATATGCGTCAACTTGAGGAAGTTGAATGATGCATGCCGACACGATCCATTCCCCACGTCGTTCATGAACGAAGTACTCGAGAATGTAGGAGGCCTCGAAGCCTACTCATTTACTGATGGATTCTCAAGATATCATCAGATTAAGATAGCACAGGAGGATAGACACAAGACGACATTCGCGCCAGAATGGGGATCTTACCAGTATATGGTCATGTTGTTCGGATTGAATAATGAACCTGCGATCTTTTCTAGAGTAGTCATCGCAACATTTAAGGAGTTCATCCATCAATTCCTCGAAGTATACTTGGATGATTGGACGGTCTATATTCTGTTGAAAAACCATGTGGAAGTACTACGACTGATGCTAGAACAATGCAGACAGTGCCATATATCACTAAATATCAAGAAATGCATATTTGGGACACCATTCGTGATACTATTAGGACACATAGTATGAAAATAGGGTTTTCTAGTGGATCCAACCAAAATCGCGGTCATTTTTAATCTTCCAGCATCGAAAAAAGTCCGCCAACTCAGAGAAACATTAGGACACACAGGATATTACAGGAAACTCATCAAAGGCTACGCGTAGATTACAACACCAATGGAAAAACTGTTAAGGAAGGATACAAAGTATCAATGGAATGAAAAATTACAACACGGTCTAGACACCCTAAAGGAGAAGATGGTCACTGCACCAATATTGGTATTTCCATACTGGGAGAAGAGATTCCATGTACATGTAGATGCATCAACGATTGCAATCAGAGCTATCTTGGTGCAACCAGGAGCAGGAGACTTGGACCACCCGATAGAATTTGCAAGTAGAAAATTATCAGACTCAGAACAGAATTATAACACGACAGAAAGAGAAGGCCTAGCTATGGTTTATGCACTACAAAAGTATAGACATTACCTACTGGGAAAACACTTTAATATGTTTACAGATCACTCAGCGTTGAAATACCTAGTCAACAAGCCAGTGTTTGGGGGGCGAATCTATTGATGGCTATTATTATTTCAAGAATTTGACTTTGAGGTAATAGTTAAACCAGGAAAACTGAATGTAGGGCCTGACCACCTATCGAGGGTCACAAACAGAAAGGAACCAACAAATTTAGAAGACAACTTTCTAGATGCATAGTTATTCTCAGTACAGATTGCTGGCAATCACTTCACAGAGATCATCCAGTACTTAAACACAGGTACTACGCCACAAGAATATACCACTGCGCAGAAGAAGAATGTGGTAGTCCACGCAGCTGACTATCAATTGATAACAAAAACTATATACAATATGGGTGCAGATAACATCTTACGAAGATAAGTACTAGCCCACGAATGACCAAGAATTTTAGCAGAAGCCCACGAGGGAATAGCAAGAAGGAATTATGCAAGAAAATATACCACACAAAAGGTACTACGTGCAGGATTATGGTGGCCAATGATCCACAGAGACTTGAAGGAATACTGCCAGCAATGTGACGTCTATCAAAGGGTAGGCAAACCCAATAGAAGGGATGAGATGCCACTATGACCACAAGTGACACTTCAGGCATTCGAAAAATAGGTGATAGACTTCATGGGACCTATTAACCCACCATCCAAAAGAATGGGGGCAAGATATATCATCACCACAATGGAATACCTAAAAAGATGGGTGAAAGTTGTGCCAATAAAATATTGCAGCGCATAGACAGCTGCACACTTTTTGTTCGAATAGGTAATCACTAGATTTGGGTGCCCAAGAATTTTGATGATCGACCAAGGAACGCAGTTCATAAACAACACCATCTGATTGATGCTAGAAGACTTTAAAGTTCATCACCAGAAAAGCACACCATACCACCCACAGGAAAATGGCATAGTAGAAGCCTTCAACAAAATCCTAGAAAATGCCTTGACAAAGATATGTAATGTCAACAGGGACAATTGGGATCTCAAGGTACCAGCAATACTATGGGCGTATAGAACCACATGTAAAACATTGACTGGTCACGTGTCCTTCAAACTAGTCTATGGTAAAGAAGCAGTAATTCCCTTAGAATGTTTAATACCCAATCTACGAATAGGATCCATTACACAAATGATAGAATGAGGCATAGTACAGGAAAGACTGAATCAATTATTGTATATGGAGGAAGACCAAATCTTTGTAGGATTTCATCAAAAGTACAGAAAGAAAGAGACAAATATTGGCAAGACCACCACATCAAAAGGAAGACGTTCAAGGAAGGATATCTAGTATTACTCTATGATAGTAAATCATTACAACACCCAGGAAATATGAGAATGCGCTGGCTAGGACTATATGAGGTTAAAACTATCACGGGTGGAGGAGTTGTACAGTTAAGAGATCTAGTGGTCACAGACTTCAGAGCAATGGTAAATGACAGTCGGTTGAAGCTATACAAAGATATTCGACCACCCACCACGCAGTAAAAAAATTAAAATAAAAATATATATAATACGATGGGAAATCCACCTATGAAACATGAATCCAACAAGGGAAAAGATAACGACCATACCGAAAAAGGAAACACATGGGAAATACCAGAAAAAGCAGGCTGACAGGACAATAAAAAGTAGAATTAAAGAAAGCCAAGGACGGAGGGAATTCCACATTAAACGTGCCAACTAGAGATGACAGAGAAGGCATATTGGAAAGTATGAAACCGTCACAGATGCATTGAACCTATAATTATGGTGCATTAATCACACAAGGGAGGAAAATGTCCTCGACAAGCTTCATGGTGAGCCCATACAACACACGATCACATCAAAAGTTAGTCTATTCATGGACGAAGGATAGGAAAAGAACACTAGTAGTAAGAATGAACAAAGTGAAACCACATATCTTACCAAAGCCATTCAAACCCCACCATCATTCAACAAACCCCATTATGGCACCGCCAAAACTTGCGGAACTAGGCCATACAGCCAGATCAACCAGGGATCAAACAAGGTCGCAAGGACCACCATAAGAAAGTGAACAACAACCCCCAGAAATCGTCGACATTGACGAAATCCTGTTGTGAGAGGAAATTCCAATAGAACCTACACCCATACTCGAGGAGGCTCTGAAACCACAAACATAGGCCATGGGACAGGATACACCAGCAGCAACACATGAGCCCCAACACAAAGAAGAAGAAACCCACCAATAAATACCACAAAGAACGCCGAAGCAGCCATAGGAACCATGAGAAGCACACATAACCTGGATGCAATAGTGCAACCAGATGCCCCACAAGTACCCATCCCAGATTCCTTCTCAGTTGAGCCGACAGGGGAAATGGCCACTGCTCGGGAAGAATGGATGATGAAGGAGAAACCTGAAGTTGTTGGAACCTCGAGCCAACCATCGCGGTAGGAGGACCGAATTCAGATACTAAGTTCACCTTTATAGAAACTGACTATAGAGATTGTGCTACCTCACATACCATAGGGAGTACAGGTGGATGCACAACTATTAGGTCACATCGGTAAGCTCAAGTATTTCTATGATGACATAGAAGACGACACTAAATACCCATATCTTGCACCACAGGTTTTTATGAAGAAAATAGTCGTGAACCAACTCGGAGAATCTACCACTCAGCCACACCAGTGGGCCACTGGACTGGACAAAACGAGAATTCTAGGGTTGCTAAAGATACCACACTTTGGCAGAAGCCAATATGCGATGGCATCCGTCAAACACATGTTAACAGTTACACATGGAGGGGATATATGGTTGGACAAACTTGTCCACATAATGATCAAACTCATCACGCAGATAACATGTCTACCCACTGGGGGTATGGATCCCACATTGATCCTGGATGATAAGGCCAAGGAAAAAGCATTGACAGAAGAGATGAAAAAGAAATACAGCATCGACAGAGGAATGAGAGGAATTATAATTAAGCAGATCAATGATGCCGCAACACAATTGGGCGCAAAGATCTTAGCCTGCAAACTGTTATGAAAATGATGCAAAGACGAAGTACCGACAGGAGTCATTGTTGTGGTAGCCCAGTGTGCAGAAGGAACCTTCATGAGTTGGGCTCCATACCTATCAAACTTGTTCCAGATAGACTACAAATATGCGTAGGATGCAGGTACAAAATTTCATTACTCATGGATGATCACTCTCATAGCTTTCATGGGATGGCAACAACCAAAATACGTCATCTTTGCTACCACACCGCAGCTAGGGGGAGAAAGATATCACATCCTGAGAGCTGGACCACTAGCCAAGAAGAATAAGGAGAACAAGATTGTATTTGAAGCATACCTACGGGAGATACAGGAAGCCATCAACTGAGCATGGAGAATAACACTAAAGGTTGTTGCAAGATACGAGGACATCACTAATTTCTGGGCTAGGCGACAAGCCATGTGGATACAACCAAGGAAAGACCCAGATAAATAGTGGCTACAGATGCACTACTGTGTGACCAAGGGTGATATCGACATGATCATCAGTGAATGGCTTGATGAATGGAGGATCCCAACTATACCCAGAGGAGTACCGACACAAACAACAGAAGGAGGAGCTGCATAGGCAAAGACATAGCCTCCACAAATCCCAGTACCCAAGAGATGAAGAATGAGCCAACCCAATTCAACTCAGGCAGACGACATCTCAGAGCAGCCAGAGACCCAGAAAGGAGGAACAAAAACCACCCAGCCGACAAAGGGATAGAAGAAACCGGCTGAGGGAACACGGGAAACCACACCAAACCCCATCACATAGGAACTAGGGGGGGCTAAGAGACCAGCAGTACAGGACATAGGTGCGTGCAATAAAATGAAGGCACAATGACCAAAATCGAACTACACAATCATAGAGGATGATGGAGAGATGATTTCCAGGATGGTCCAAGACTGCCTCGCAGAATATTTTGATCATGCCACACACCACCAGGATGAAATGTAGAAGGAACTGACAGAAATGGGATAGATCCTTAAGATATTCAGGGAAGCCCAGATCATGAGCACCAGTAGAGGCACAAAGCCATCGACCACACAGGCCACAAAAAGGGTGGAGGTATAAGAACGCGACCCAGTTATTCCCATGCCACGGGAACATTCAATGGTCTACATAAAGCCTAGCATGTTGAGAATGGATGAAATTGTGGGACAGACACCACTGAAGGATTTGGATGAAATCCAATTGGTCCTAACACAGATTCCATCAAAATCACTACACAAACTACAGGTTAGCGTCGACCACAAAATGCAGGCTCGAGCACACAAAAACTTAGTCGAGCTACAACAAGAAACAAAGAGGTGGGAAGTGTTGGAAACAGTTTGTGCACAGGCTTAATAGGAAACCAAGGAGGAGAAAGAAAACATAAATGAGGTGGAACAAAGAGTGGAAGAAGCTTTCGAGAAACTTCCAACCACTGCATAAGGAAACAAACTCCCAACCACAGAAAAGATAGACCAGATTGCACAGGCAATTGATCAGTATCAAAAGGAGATCAAGAATCTTTGTGGATAGATTATACTGACAACTCCACCACCAGTGAAGGAGAAAAGGAAGTAGGAAGCTGCAATGCAGCTGCAAGAGTTGTAAAAGTAGGTCGGCATGGCAGCCAACTTGCTGGAGAAAGAAGTGCAACTTTGGACAAGGATGGAAGAGAATCCACAAGTCCAACACTGGGACATAGAGGAGGAGAGGATAAATGCAATGATCCAAGAACTCAAGAAGAGACAGAATACCATACCAATCCCAAAATGAGTCAAGGGAACCCAAGAGATGAAGAAGATACCGGCAGAACTTATCACTGTGCAAACACAAAATAGGAGCGTCAGGCTCAAATAGAACCATTGTAGGAACGGGTAGCATAAGTACTTGCGCAAGTGGAAGAAGCCAGAACCCAGACAACATAGACTCAGCTATAATGCATAGGACTAATGAGCGAGGAAGTGGAAGCTCAGATAGTCGACACCATCAAGGAGAAAACAACGCAGACACTGACAAAAGCAACAAAGTTGCAGGAAAAGTTCCAGACGATCACAAAGGAGATCGAGGAAGCACAAAGGAAATAGATGACTCGGGACGAGTCACATGTCATTGTTGGGGGATTTTTGGCATCAGTCCAAAGAGGAAAGAAGAACAATCATGGGAAAGAAAACGTGTAGAAAACTGAAGTAACAACTGACAGAAGAGAATCATTCACGCATGCAAGAAAGCGTGCACAAAGGAAAGAGATAGTTGGAGGAGGAGCAACACGCATATGGAAAAAAAACCTAATGTAATAAGGGTTAGGGTTTTTGTAATATTCGGAAAGAAGGCTGAAGAACCCAAAATGTATAAATATAGATACGGTAGTATCATATAAGAGAGTTCATTAGTAGTTGTTAGTAAGTTTTCTTTGTAATATTTTGAGTGGTACGAATTGATTTTGTATTTTGTTGAGAAAGGGAGACCCGAGGAGAGGTAGATATGAGGATTAGACCAAAGGTCATGGAGCCTGGTACGATCTAGTTCACCTCGCATAGATCTTACCTAGTTTTTGTGGAGAATTGTAAGTGCGAGGTGCCAGAATTGCAGGACTATCATAATACAAGAACCCAGAGCCAAATCTTTATGGACATATCCCAGGAGGGGGTGAACCATGGTAATTCTTGTGTAATATGTTAAATGTATGCATGGGCATTCTTTCTTTCAGCAATTGATGGTTAGACTTGATGAATGAATTATTACTTGGTTATGGATTTGTTTATAGTGAACTTTAATTGACTTATGGGATATTCGTATGTGAATCCAAGGAATAGGTATTGCGCTTTACGGTTCACAGTATCTGACCCCATCCAAGAAACCCATTCATTCCCTACTCTGTCCTAGGTTGTAAACACCTGAGTCTTACAACCACCCATTTAAAGCTATCTCGGGTGAGACTGCGCAGTGCTTCCTAGCATTGTGTTGCCTTCTGGTTTACCAGGAGGGCCGATAGTTTTAGAGGCTTTGTTGGAACCCCGAATGACATGAACCCTGGGTCAATAACTCAGATAACCTCCGAAGGGAAGTAAATAACACAAGCCAACAAGGAGTGTCCCTGTAATCTTCCTTGTATATCTTCATGTCCCCTTTGATTGTTTCTGCATAGATTTTTGGATTTGTTTCTTACTTTGTTGTTTTGGAGCTTAATCCCTTTTCTGTATGATTGTATCCAAGTCCAGACTTGTCAAGACGAGATTTTTTACTGCTGATAATGTAATCCAAAACTTTTAAGCTATTCTGCATATTTTTCTTTTGAATATCCTTTCTTAATGTGACAATCTCTGCTTCCAAGTTTCTGATGATCCTATCCTTTTCTTCTAGCTGTTCTTTGAGTGCTTCTTCAATTCTTTTATCTTCTTCTATTTGAACTTTCAATTTTGTGATCATTTTTTCTAGTTCTTAAGTGTCTTCCTTTTTGTCTAGTTCTTCTTGTAGTTTCTTGTTCTTCTTATTTTCTCTTGTGATAACTTCTATGGCACACATTAATTCTTCTCGAAAGTCAATTTCTCCCTCTTCAATTTATTCTTCAACTTCTTCTTTGGCTTCTTCATATTCTTATTTGGAGTCTTCTTTGTCAAATTCTTTTACTGCCATGAATAGAAATCTTCCTGTCTCACTGTCACTGACTCCATCTTCATCTGATGATGAGATGTCTTCTTTGATGCATAAGCTTTTCTTGAAATCATTGTAGTTATTTTCCCTTTATATGTGTGTTTACCTTTTGAGTAACCTTCATTATTTCTCTTTTTCTTATGAGGACATTTGTTAGCAAAATGACCAATACCATCACAATTAAAAAAAAATTAAAGGAATCTTACCTCTATACCTACCGTTGGTTCCCTTGTTCAGTATTTTGATAAAGTTGGCCACTTATTCATTGTCTTCCGAGACATCACTGCTACTGCTATATTCTTCTTGTTCCTTTTTATTTTTCTTTGATATTTTGGATGTTTTGAAGGCTGCTTCTTTTACATCTGGATTTCCTGTTCAGTTCTCATCTCATATGCTGTGAATATTCCATGCAATTTGTCCATGCTTATTGAGTTTAGATCCGATCTTTCTTCTAGTGCTGATATCTTAGGGTTGAATCGCATAGGAAAAGAACTTAGTACCTTTTGAACAATTACATATTTTTCAATTTCTTCTCCCAATCCTATGATTACATTCACTGTTTCATAAACTCATAAGAAGTAGGCTACAATATATTCATCTTCCTTCATTTTTAGTTGTTTGAACGAACCTCTGTAAGTTTGAAGCTTTGCTGCTTTGACTTTTGAATCTCCTTCATAAATATTTTGAAGCTTGTCCCAAATCTCTTTAGAAGATTTACAATGTGCAACTTTGGTGAATACCGTATCATGGAGACCATTCAAAAGTTCATTTTTGGCTTTGGAATTATTCTCACCGAGTTTCACTTCTTTTCCATTTGTTGGTGGAACTGTTGGTGTTGTGTATCCATCTACAATTGATTTCCAAACTTGAAATCCCTGTGCCTGTATATATGTCTTCACTCTTATGCTCTAAAACGCATACTTCTATCCATCAAACTATGGTATTCCATTTTTGTACGAGTTGGTACTCTCCATGATCTACCTTTCAGTGGTTAAACTGATTTCTAAAGGAAACTACTCTGATACCAATTGTTGGATTACTGAGAGGGGGGTGAATCAGTAATAGTGTAATTATAATCCCTTTTCTTCAAATGTTATATCAATGTAGAATTATTATCCAATAATGAGAAATAAGAAATAAACAATCACACACATACACAGTACACTAGTGTTTTATGTGGAAACCCAAATCGGGGGAAAACCACAGAATGCGTTTTCTTATATGTCTTGAAGAATTACATTCATTGGAAGAGCCAACTTATTTTGTTTTCTAGCTGCAACTGGAAGGAGGCTCCAACCCCCTGGTTTCTCAGGCTATAACCTCAGGGGACCTCCTTCTCCCCAATTCTCTGGCTACAAACCCCTATGTTCTCCGGCTACAACCGGAAGGTGGCTACAACCACCTATTCTTTCCCCATCCAACCACCCTCAAGTAGAAGTAGAATGATGGAACCACTGTTAACCTATCACTGTGAGATATACTTTTGTACAACTGTATCAAAATGTACCATTGCACTGTATCCAATCTATACAACTGCCCTGTAATCAAACCGAACCTGAATTGAACATGTAACTACAAAAATACAATAGATACACGACCTGTAGTGATGTAGCCCGTGTATGTACAAGCCCTCTCTGTTATGCAGCCTGCATATTCCTTCTGAAACTAGGGTTTCCTTTCACTTGAAAACTTTTGACCCTTTATAACTTCTTTCACATAGATCTGTAACCTGTCACTGTATCTAGACTGTAACTGTACCCTGTGCATGCATCCTCATACACAACCTCTACTCAAGGCAAGTATGTCTCTCTCTAGTCATGTTCCATATATGTATGTGTAATCATGAACACGTATAATATCTCTCATATTATCTTAGTCATCAACCCCTTTCTGATATTCAATTTCTCAATACATCAATAAATACAAGATCTCAACCATGTACTATAAAAACTTTTAGCCATATGCCATGAAATACAAAATGTGCCTCAACAAGAAGTATCAATGATAAATATACTAGCACTATATTTCTATAGATCTGAATTATACATAAGATCCCATGCAACCACTAGTCTCTCTAGGGAGAATCGTCAAATATCCATTTCCATTCCACATGCATACATCAAAATCCAACTATTCATAGAAATAAGACATACCTTTTGACCCAATGGATGGATCTGATGTATCTGAGCACTCTAGACGTTCATGGGAGCTTGATCTCAGAATCTAGAATCTCTGCACCTTCATCTTCTCAAGTTTCATGGATTTATCAACATATACTCACCCTATACATAGTCAACCCGTGTACATACTCACCCTATACATAGCCATCCTGTGTATACCTTCAATGTATATGCACCCTATACACAGACAACCCACGTATGCATCAGAAAATGGGGTTTTTGGTAAATTCGATAATTTCTCCATTAACCCTTCATGCTACCTTAGACGTTCGCTACTTCAGATGTATCCACAAGTATTTACAAGAATATTTACACAAGAAAATATATATACAAAATGTACACGCGTGTGTTTAATGAGTGAGCTTTGCCTCTTATTTATATCTTCATGTAGCCTTACAGTTTCCTTATTTTAGGGCTTCTTTATTTAAAATAATTTCTTTTGCAAAGCACTTTGACCCTTGGGGGATTCTATAAGACTTATGTGGGGTTCTCCAACTTCGTATGGTCATAACTCTCTAACCGTGAGGAGTTATGTGACGTTCCACATACCACTGGAAACGACATGGAAAGCACTATCTATATAGGATAGTTTCCCTTACAAATTCGATGTCCTTCAACTCATTATTCTAGAAATAAGCATGGGTTATCTTACTCCTCAAAGCATCTTCCCTTGAGGGCTTTCACCATAAGGGGACCACTTTGGAGTTCATTCATATTTACTTCTTATCAACCATGAAGAGACAATAATGAGTCATCTTTACATCAAACAATATTGGGTCCATTACCCAAACCTTTGTGCTGTGGGGCTTTCTTCAAGGGTTGACATCAATGACAACCAACCTTAATCAACAGGATCTGATGTATTTTTCCCATCAGTCATTGTTTATATTCAAGTATTTGTTGATTCATTAAATTGAGAGGATATATGTTTAGTGAATATTCTATCTTATGTTTTCCTTCTTCATTCTTCCACCTATCAACATATAATCTTTTTTTATGTTGAGTATTTTTTGTGCCTTCGATGAGTAGAATGTTTGTGACTCCATTGCCCATTGGTGTAGCCTACTAATTTGTAGTTTTCTGCCCTCTCCCTTTCTTTCTTGATCTTGATGATCCACCTATTCAAAACCAAAATTATATTTTACATTCTGATGGGTGTTGAGCTTACACTTTAACAGTCAAAGTGTGACTTTCATTGCTAATAAAAAAATCAGCAAGCCATGCAACAACCAAGCACAGTGGAGGAAGGACCTAATGCACTACTTTTCATTTTTACACAAAGAAATGTCGTAGGGGAAAGTATTGATGATGTTTTTAAGGATCCATTTTCATTATGTTTGAAAGCAGCAAGTGGGCCTAGGCTCATTGATGTGGGGTGAAAACATTGATGTATTAATTGCATTGTGGTAGTTTCCCAACCATTTAATTTGTCAATCCGAGGTTCGTAGGCTTATGAAGCACATGCACTATATGTGCAGGAATGAAGTAGAACTAATCTAATCTAATTTTCTGAAATCAAATTAATCTAGGAAAGAATTGAAACACTAACTGGGAAAACAAGAAATTGCATAAGGGAAAAACACTACAACATGTGAAGAGTTGAACGACAATTGACATATGTGAGCTCACACAATAAATATATATCAAATTATATTACAAGAATCAAATGACAAAGCATGAAAGAATAACAATGAAAGAATCAAATCTAAGAATCCCCTTCTCCTAATTACAAGACTAAATTATGAATTACATGACTCCCTTCATGAAGAGAGAGCACTCTCTTATATACATGAAAGCCTTGAAAATAAGATAAGAGTGTCATAATTACAGATCCAATATTCTCTCAACCACTCTCAACTACTTTCCCATTATTACAAAATATGATCCCTTCAAATCCTCCACACTTCTCTCACATATCTTAGATAAGATATGCCAACCAAATCTTCCATGATCTTCTGCTTGAGCTTAAATTTAAATCTCTTTCACATATTCAAAGTTTGAAGATGTAATTCTAATTTGAAGATAGGTGGTGAATTTTGACTTTGTTGAAATCTTCAAATATGCCTGCACACATCATCAAACTCATCCAACCTTGATATATAATGAAAATATGTTAATTTTCTAATATTTAATCACAAATCCACTTATAATACTAAAATGAATAAAATGGAAAATAATAATGTGAAACCCAAATGTATTTATGAAAATGGTATGATGGAAGGTTAATGGGACGATGAAATGTAAGGAATAGTGAAGGGAAAGGTGGATGAAAATGTGACATTTTTGAGTCCTAACATCCCCTCCAACTGAACTTGTTGCATGTCCTCATGCAACCATGCATGAATATTCTGAAGAACCTTTGACATTTGAACTTTGGTTTTTATTGATGATGTCTTTTTAATAAGGAATATTTCCAGGTTGTAAAATACATGTGTAAGAGCATGTAAAATACATGTGTAACAGTATGTAAAATTTTCTTATGGTTGGTTCTTGTGTGACAACCATGAATACAAAGAATGTTGCTTCTTATGTTGAAAACATTCATTTCACTTATTTATTTTCTTGCTACAATAATTTAGCCATATACTCACTGGAAATAATAAGCTATCAATGAGCATAAGAGAGCATCACTGAGTATAAGAAATCCATTTCTCTATCTTTTATGAATCATGCCAATATGTATATCAATGCATATGAAGCAAAGTGCAACAGGGGATCATTGGAAAAGAAAATTTGGTAAACAGTAAATGAGATGAAAAATGGAGTGATAATAGTGGAAAAAATGGAATACTGGTAGTGAATAGGTAGTGAATATATCCCCCCCCCAACTGAATCGCTTGCATGCCCTCATGCAACTTAGTGTAGGTCATGGAAGGAAAGGGAGCATGGCGAGGAAATTTTCCAAAATATTCAAGTCAGCATATAATGAATTGTGTGATTAAAGCTTAGAAAAAAACATACCTCCACTCACCCAAAAAGTAGACAAACTATGCAATAGAAATGTAGTTGTTGCGGTTGCTGGATCAGGAAAACGTGATTGATGTTGTAGCTGCAACTGCTATAACTATTGGAGAAAATAATATGTGACTGTGACTGTTGGAATATGGAAGGTGTCACTGCTGCAAGATCATGAAAATGTAACTGTGGTTGTAGTTTCACTGTTGCATTGTAACTATTGTAACTGCAACTACTGTAAGTGTTGAATCGGACAATGTGAAGTGGAGGGATCTGAAATGTTACTGATGAATCATGGAAAAGAGGAAGTATGAAAGTGGATGGTAGTACTCTCATATAGCTGAAGTCATGTTGTTGTTACTGCTGAGGGAGTCAGAAAAAAAAAAAATAGTCTTCACCTGCTACAAATCGATGGTACAATTCTAGTCATGGAAATAAATGTGTCTATGTCGAGCATGAAGAGAAATCATTGGATTACCAACCATTGATGAATGTCATTAACCAATGCGAGACAAACTCACCAGTGATGTTAATGAGTGCCAAGGTCCCTGAGTACATATTGCAAAGTGCGAATAGATGAGTTGATATCGAGCCACTTGCAAAATCTGACGATCATCAGACATTGATGTATTCTCATGATTGTCAGCGAGAGAACTTGACATTAAGGCATGCAAGCCTCAAGGTACTCAAAAGGAACTCTAGTCTATATCCCAGATAATGTGCTGAGGTCGATGGGGCAAGACTATTGAAAGGTGGAACTTAAGGAATCCCACATCAGTCAACGCGAGTTTATAAAAAGATTGGTAGGACTATAGATGTAAAGATCTCAGTAACAACAAGGTTTATAGCAAGGAAATCAAGGCAATGCGATCATGGAAGGGGAACTTGACTAGTTTTATTGACAAGGAAAAATAATTGAAAAGAAGGAAGGTAAAAAGGTATGCAACTCAAAAAAATAAGCATGTGTGAAGTCATAAAGGATAGGACAATGTAAGATAGGATTCAACACAGGGAACACAGGGATAACTAATCTGCTTTGAAGGAGAAATGGGAAGAAATAAGTCATGATGCAAAATGGTTTGATAAATGGTCACTGTGTAACAACAAACATAATGACTAGTATAATCAGCTCCTTCAAGTTGTAAACATGTTTCTTGTGAAAATATTTGTGACTCTCGAAAATCAGTTTGCAATTGGCCGTGAACCTGAAAAAGATTGCAATCAAAACTTCGTGAGATCATTGCAAAACATAAAATGCAAGAGATAAGTAAAAATGAGAGAAAAATAAAGTGTGTATGAACCTGTCTCGCGTTGGTTTTTTCATCAATGGTTGTCAAAGTGACTTCAAGAAAACAAATTATCATTTAAGCGTAAAACCATGCGTTTGTATAGTTTTCAGGAATTGGAAAAAGTCCATTGCAATTTTTTAGATTTAATGATTTTTTTAGTTATTTTTATGATTTTTTTATGATTGTTATTTTATTCTAATAATACACATGCTAAATGAAAATAGCACACAAAAGTATTGTCTTGGATGTACCAAATTTTGCAATGCGCATAATAACCAGTTGTTGCTGTCACTAAAGTCCTGGAATATAAAATATGCTTCTTGCTAAATTTACCCAAGAAATTAGTCAAATTTGTTCCATTGATTTTGATTGTTTTGTTGCATAATGAAACATGTACATTATCAAATATATTGAACTTTCAGAGCATACAATTCTCCGTGACAAATATCAACCTGTAAGAAAATGCAAAAGTCGATCCTGAATAGAGTAATACATTACCTGCAAAAACACGTCAATCAGAAATTCCAAGAACATAGAGATGTTTTGAAATTTTTATTGTACTAGCCCTCCAAATTGGTCCATTCTGCCACCAAAATGTTGACACCTTTCTCTTGCATGACCTAAAATTATTAAAATAACAAGTCTATAATTAAAAATGCATCAATCGATCAATCAAAGCTTGGATTGCATACTCATTTCTCCTTCTAAATGCATGGCATGGAGATTGACTCATCATTTGTTCAAATGATTTTCTTGCATATTCACCTCGCTAGGAGGAGGACATAATGATGGAAGGAGTTGTGGATGCATTTGGGTAACAAAGCACGGGCCCAAAAATCTGATAGGTGTTCATGAAGGTAACAAAATTCCTAAATAAATATCAACGGAGCAAAGCCAATAGTGAAGACAAACATAACTACTAGAAAAGCAGGAAATGAAAAATATGTTTTACTCAGTCAATCCATGACCAGCTGTAGATCTAAGAATTAAGATTATTTGTCCCATAACCAAATTTATGAAGTTTATTTATGATTTCAGTGAACTATTCTTTTGAAGTCTGGTTATCAATATTTAATCTCTTTGATAAGTGATGCGGTCAGAGAAGAGTATTGCAATAAAAAAAACTATTGGATCAAGAGCATGGTGGTCGTGATATATGCACATACTTGACAGTTCATGGCACCACATTCTTGAGTTCCTCTGAGTTCATCTCCTTCAACTTCTTGTATCGATATATGGCACCCAAAATATTTAAAAGTTGTCATTTATACTCATGGATACGTTGAATATCAAAAATATTGTTTGACTCTCATTCCTATCACTTGGAAAATCAGCCATCACGAAATCTGGTTCTTGCAGGTTCCGAAAAATGAAGACTGCTCTCAAACCAAGAAGAATTTTCAAAAACTGCTCATGTGTCAACTAAATAAGACCCTTCTGCACAAAACCCATGTTCCAGAGTTTTAAAATTTGTCACGGTTTTTTCACAAATTCCATCTGAAGTCGACTGTCTGCAAATTGACGTTAATTGACAGAAAAGTTTAGATTCTAATTGCATGTGTGAGATGGGCATGGTTTAATTGTCCATTTCTAGCTTATTTGTTAATCACTAACATGAATAATTAGATCAAGAATCTATGATCCAACCACCTAGATGGGCATGGTTTAATTGTCCATTTCTAGCTTATTTGTTAATCACTAACATGAATAATTAGATCACGAATCTATGATCCAACCACCTAGAGCTCACGAATCTGTGATCCAACCATTTTGTTGATTGAATTAAGCGAAACCTAAGCATTCATTACTTTGACAAATAAATTTTGATGCATATCCAAACTAAACCACAGGTGTCAAAAGTATATGGGTGAAATTTGGTGCCATCCGGTGGAATTTGGTGCATTCATGCCAATCATACATATATTTTTAAACTCCATCCAATTATTAGGCAAATTATTGCTCACTTAAAATAAGGATCTTGTTAATTCTTTGCCAATTTTTTTCATTTTATTATTGAACAAAATCTTATGGTTAAGAAAAATATGTGAGTGGTATATGAAATGGCGGTTTATTGCATCTATTTTGGCCAATAATTTTGGGAGAATATCCTGGAAGGAATTCCAGGCTTAGCAAATGCGTGGAAAATTATGGACAGTTGAAACTGCCACGCAACAACCATAATTGCAATACTTTATTGATTTGTTTCTCGTTGAGATTAATTATTGCCCAAATTTTGGGAGATCCACAAAGTAAAGAAAACAGATTTTGATTTTGTTTTTCATTAATTATTCTCACATCCAGCTTCCAATTGCATATTTTGATCAAATTAGAAGGATGGAGACAAATTACGGTGATTAAGATGAACCTACAGTTTAATATTTTATTGCTTTTACAGGTTCAATTTGCAGGTTTTACTCCAAATTAAAAAGGCGAATTCTAGTCTTGGCATCCGAGGTGATTACATTGGCGGATTTGGTGTGAGTAGGGGTAGGTTTCGGATGAAGGCCAGATATGGCATCAAAACTAGAAATGGACCAGACCGAAAAAAATGAGAAGAGCACATGCATGATACTGCTCAATCATTGTTACAGCAAAAACGTCACAAGTAAAATTTTCCTGTAAAAACATGTAAAATTTTGTTGTATCAGCATGTTGTAACAACATGTAAAATTTTCGTTGTATCCGCATATAAACTTTCACTGTAACAACATTTAAAATTTCACTGTATCAGCATGTAAAATTTTGTTATATCAGCATGTAAAATTTCAGTCACTGTTTCAGCATGTAAAGACTTTTATTCATCTAATTTTTTTTATTGTGTTTATTTCCAGTTCAAAGGATGGACGCAAAACTTTTTTTTATTATTTTGTTATATTTCAAATTATTATTATTTTTAATTAGTTTCTAATAAGAATCAAATTGAAAAATGTAAAACATATTTTTTCTTTTAGCAAATGGAGTGAACTCAATTAAAAATTGGAGACAAAAAATAGATTAGGCAAATTAATTTTACTGTCCACAATCAAAAGTATTCCTGAAAATGTTACAAGCATCCTATTTTCTGATCCTCACGATCTCTCTAAGCATAGAGGAGAGCATACTTATTTTAAAACAAAACAAAACTGAAAATAAAATCCTACCTACACTACACTAATTAGAAATAAGAATTTAGTTATATGTAATTAAATAGCAAATGTAGCCACTCACGTATCAGTAACATCAATATGTTCAGTGGAAAATTTTCGAATGAAAAATGGAAATTTACAAGAATGAATGAATCTAGTTGTTGTAGTGGCAAACTAGATAAATAAAAATAAAAATGAAATTTATCTAAACGAGTACTTACGTGGAACCATTGCTCGATATAACTTTTGTAGGTGCGGTTTCCTTCGCTCAGATATTGTTGTAACTCCTCTTCATCTTCCTCGATCTCTTGTTCGGATGTTTGTTTGTCATCAAATGCGTAGGAGTCTTCAGATGTTGAGTCTTCATTTGTTGCTGGAGGAGTATTTGAATCTTTAATCCTTGTCCAGGTATCCTCTTTGTGAGAAGAGGAGACCCCAAATTCTGCTAGAATCTGAGTGAGTAGTTCCAAGCTGATACTCATTGTTAAATCATGTTGAAAAAGGTATTCTTACAGCACCCATTAAACAAAATCGAAACAAATTGCGTAAAAATTACACTTTGCAAAAATTAAACACTCATACTGAAAACAAATACTCTTTACAGTTGCGGAAATCAAGCACACTTGCTGAAATTGAAATCACTCGCATAAATTGAAATTCACGCCCTAATTACTCTTGCAGAAAATGAAATTCACACTCTAGTTACGCTTGCAGTTATTGAAATTCACACTCTAGTTACACTTGCAGGAAAATCAAACTAAACTTCAATCCATTGCGCTTCCCCGACAATGGCGCCAAAATGTGGGGTGAAAACATTGATGTATTAATTGCGTTGTAGTAGTTTCCCAACCATTTAATTTGTCAATCCGAGGTTCGTAGGCTTATGAAGCACATGCACTATATGTGCAGGACTGAAGTAGAACTAATCTAATCTAATTTGCTGAAATCAAATTAATCTGGGAAAGCATTGAAACACTAACTAGGAAATCAAGAAATTGCATAAAGGAAAAACAATACAACATGTGAAGAGTTGAACGACAATGGACATATGTGAGCTCACACATTAAATCAATCTCAAATTATATTACAAGAATCAAATGACAAAGCATGAAAGAATAACAATGAAAGAATTAAAGATAAGAATCCCCTTCTCCTAATTACAAGACTAAATTATGAATTACATGACTCCCTTCATGAAGAGAGAGAAATCTCTTATATACATGAAAGTCTTGAAGATAAGATAAGAGTGTCATAATTATAGATCTACTATTCTCTCAACCACTCTCAACTACTTTCCCATTATTACAAAATATGATCCCTTCAAATTCTCCACACATCTCTCACATATCTTAGATAAGATATGACAAACAAATCTTCCATGATCTTCTCCTTGAGCTTAACCTCAAATCTCTTTCACATCTTCAAAGTTTGAAGATGTAATTCAAATTTGAGGATAGGTGGTAAATTTTGACTTTGTTGAAATCTTCAAATATTCTTGCACACATCATCAAACTCATCCAATGATCCAGATTTTATGAGCAGAACGAAATGACTACAGATTATTACCAGATGCTTAACACAAAATAACAGAGATACAGTAAAACTGGTTTTCTATTCAATAAGGAAATAAGCTGAAACTGTAAAATGCAGTGGAAAACATGCTTGTTGGAATGATGGCGGCTTATCTCTGAGAAGAGATGTGACGGTTGTGCTCATTCGCAAGAAGATAATTACAATGAGGCTCTCAAGGCCCTTTTACAATAAACAGGAGTTTCAAAAACCCTAAACATCCAAAAACCTAACCCTCGGAGATGAAGCACCAAAAGTCATGTGGGCCCCGTTTGGGTAAGTCAGTACATCAACTTCCCGAGGTCGTAACTTTTGCATACGATCTTCGTTTTAGGCGTATGATAGCCCATTGGAAATATCTATTCGAGGACTACAAAAGTTGCACAAAATTTCACGATGAAAATTTTCAACCGCAACATACCCCCAAAAAACGTCCTTTAGGGCCTCAAAACAACTTTGGAAGTTCAGGACCCGAAAAACTGCTAAAAATAGTAAATTATCAAAATTGCTAGAAAGTTGTTTTGAGCCAGCTGGAAAAGGTGGGTGGCCACCGATATCCTCCTGGATCAATCCTCCATCCTTAGGAAGCAATGGTGTCCATTGCATTGAGTTCCCCCATCAGATGAGGAAATTTTTGTTGAATTTGGCCCCGGGTGAGACACTTGCCTTGGTGCAGGAGTTGCCCTGCTTTGACAACTCGATAAAGATGGATCCTTTGTTGTTGAGTGCCCTTGATCTATGTGTCCACAATATAATCAATGGATGCATGTTGTATGCAGTCGGGGTTGATCTCTATTCATTTCATTGGTTCTGCTACGTTTGAAGTGTCCAATAATGGTGGGAAATAAGGCCGAAGGAGGTCCACGTTGAACACTGGCTACAGGCCAAGGAAAGAAGGAATGTTAAGAGAAAAAGAATTATCCCCCACGGCCTTGGTGATGGTGTATGGCCCATATCAGAGTGGTCGAATCTTCTGATGGGGTCCTGTAAGGTGTTCTTTCTGCAAGTGCAACCAAACTTTGTCACGCACCTGAAACTTATGTGGAACCCGATGTTGATCATGGTGTTTCTTGTACTTGTCATTGAACTTCTGTAGGATATTCTGAACCTGTTGGAGGATGTGTTGGATCCTCTCAATGAACTGGGTGGCTTTGTTAGCCTCAGTTCGAGCAGAAGAGGAGTCGGTCGAGGTGACCGCGAGGGAAAGTGCAACATCTATGGGACCCAACGATTGGAATCCCAACCCCACCTGAAAGGGGTTGTGGCCGGTTGAGCTATGCAGGGCTCGGTTGTAGCTATGCTGGACATAGGGAAGACTCTCATCGCATGTGTGAGGGTTATTGAAATTATACATGCGCAAGATATGCACGATCATTCGATTTATGAACTCGGTTTGGCCATCTGTTTGGGGGTGGAAGGTCATGGATTTGGTGAGCTTGGTGTCCAGCAGTGACGAGAGGATCGACCAAAATGTGATGAGAAATCGACTATCTCGATATGAGACAATGGTTTGTGGGATTCCAAAATGTACCCAGACTCATTCAATGAAGAGCTTGGTTGTGGCTTCTGTTGTGATGCTCTTCTTGCAAGCAACCAGAATCACCATCTTAGAAAAACGATCGACAACCACAAAAACACAGTCATTTCCCCACTTGGTGGACGGGAGGCACGACATGTAGTCCATTGAGATGGATTCCCATGGTCTTTCAGGAGTAGGAAGAGGGGTGTACAGGCCTTGTTTCTTAGTGGTTGGTTTGGCAATAGCGCAGGCAGCGCAAGACTTGATATATTTACTGACCTCCTGTTGAAGTTTTGGCCAATAGAAATGTTTTTGTAGCATCGCCACTGTCTTTTCAACGCCGAAGTGTCTTTCCACCCGACTGTAGTGGGCTTCCCAGATCATCTTCGCTCACTCACTTGAGGGAACCATATATGGCCCAGACGACACAACAACCCATCCTGAAGATGGAAATTATCGATAACTTCCTTTGCACCCAACATTTGGTAGGTGGTGGAAAAGTCTGGGTCTGTCTCATAGATTTGGGGCCATCCATAGGTCTCATGGCCACAGGAGACTAGGACTGTGGTGAGTGTCGTGACTGGTGGTTTGCTGAGGAAATCAACGACGCGGTTGGTGCTTCCTATTTTATACTTGATGTTGAGGTGGAATTGTTGCAAGTATGTGGACCACTTTTGATGGCATTCATTCTGCAATTTTGCTTTTGTCTGCATGAACTATAGTGGCTTATGATTAGTGTGGATGACTGTCTCCCACCCAAGAATGTAATGTCTCCACTAGCGGCAGGCTTGCACAATGGAGTACATTTATTTTTCATAAGTAGGGTACTTATGAACAACATCTGATAGTTTCACACTATGATAGGCCACGGGGTGGCCGTGTTGCATGAGAACGACACCCACAACATAGTCTGAAGCATCGATCTCAATATCAAAGGGCTGTTGCAGGTCTGGTAGTGAAAGTACTGGGGCTAAGCACACGTGTTGCTTCAAATCATTAAACGCTTGTTGTTGGGGTCAGCCCCACACAAATTTTTCCTTACCACCACCCCTAGTTATTTGGCTGAGGGCCCATGCAATATGGGAGAATCCCAACACAAACCTACAGTAGAAATTGACAAGGCCCAAGAAGCTCCAAAGCTCAGTGAGTGTGTTTGGGGATAGCCAGTCACGGATGACTTGGATATTGGTTGGATCCACATGTACACCATGTTGATCATTGATGTAGCCTAGGTAATGTACCTTGTCCATGCCGAAGGAGAATTTTTCCAAGTTGGTGTATAGCTTGTGCTGCCGCAGGGTGTGCAGAACCTGTTGAATATGCTGCAAGTGTTCGGCCAAAGTCTTGCTGTAAATGAGAATGTCATCAAGATACACCACTACAAAAGTATTGGTGAATGCTCGCAGGATATCGTCCATCATCCTCATGAAAGTGGCTGGAGCGTTTATTAGACCAAAGGGCATGACCAACCATTCAAAAAGGCTTTCCTTTGACTTGAAGGCGGTCTTCTATACATCTGTCTATTCTATCGAGACCTGGTGGTATCCAGACTTCAGATCAATCGTACTGAGTATTTGGCCCCCATGAGTTGATCAAGGAGGTCATTGATTCAGGGAATCAGGTATTGGTTTCTGACTGTGATTTTATTCAGAGCCTAATAATCAATGCAAAGTCGTCAGGTTCCATCTTTCTTCTATACCAGCACGATTGGGCTCCCATAAGGTGATGGGATAGGATAGATGTTCCCCTTGTGGAGAAATTCTTGGATCTATCTCTTGATCTCCTCATTCTCTAACAGAGAGAGGCGATAAACTGGCCCATTGGGTAGCAGTACATTGGCGGTCAGATCGATGGGGTGCTTGACCTGACAGTGCAGAGGTACCCTAGTAGGTGAGGAGAAGATATCTGAGTATTCTTCCACGACCTTATCTACTTTCTTCGGCTATGTCGAGAGGTCGACCGCAGAGACCCTGGATGTGGCTATGATTTTTTTCTCATTCTGAGAGCGAATCACGAAGAAGACAAAATTCCACGTACGAGAGATGACCTTCCTGCATTTCTTAGCAGAGATCAAGGAAATAACACTAGGTGGGACAGCCTCGGGTATCCTGTACAATTTCTCATTCAAATTATATAATAACACTACGAGGCCTAGACTCATATACAACATGATGTTTCCATAAATAAGGTTGGCCCAAAATAAAATCACAAACTTCAAGAGGAACAACATCACACAATACCTTGTCTTTGAAGGGCTTGATGCCATACAACAGTCGACACTGTTGGCTAACGCGGAGATCACTTCCTTGGTAGAGCCATCCAATGGTGTAGGGTTGTGGGTGCGGAGTTGTCGACAGGACCAACCACTTGACGACCTCTGCTGAGATAAGGTTCTTCCGGCTACCACTATCAATGATGAAGTGCATTGGGGTGCCTTTTACCCATATCTGTGAATGGAAGAGGTGCTCTCCTTCTTCTGGCTCGTCTAGTTCACCATGCTGGAGCTTGCTGGTAGCAACGGTGGCACTGGGTTTCACGTCAATGATCTGTCTTCCCCTTTCTAGTTCTGACTCAGAGTTAGAACCCACATCTGATTCAAAGGCTTTCACTTTGGCCACCAGCGTCTGCTTTGAGCATCGGTCAATAGTGTTATGCCAAGGGCTCTTATAGAAGTCGCACCACTTCTCGGTATCTTTCTTTGTCTTTCTGGTGTCCTTATTTTCTTGCGTCTTGGACTGGTTGTCCTGATACTGCCCATCTTTTCTCTATCCTTTGTTTTATGGGTTGGGGCCACCCTTTCCTGGATTTTGTTGTGAGGGGTTCCCCGACCCAAATTGTCACGTCTTTTGTTTGAGCTTCTGCTCGATTTTGACGGCATATCGGTAGGCCGCAGCCAAGGATGAGATGTCCAGAAATTCCATTTTGGTCTGGATATATCTATGTAGATCACCACGATACTTGAGCACCATATGTCTCTCTAAATATTTGATACCCATGTTGGTGCGTAAGGTATGGAAGATATTTGTGAAATCTAGCATTGCTTGGTCTCTTTCTTGTTACAGTGTGGTGCATTTGGTATACAAATCATCATAAATTTCGACAGGGTAGTATTGTTCCTTAATAGCATCCCTGAAGGATTCCTAGGTGGTCGTGACTGTAAATAATGAGGGTTCCTGTGTATCATTTTTCTCACAGAAAGTTTCCCACCAATCTTTGACATGGGGAATGAATTTGAGGAGCGCAAAAGTAATATTTTATGTATTCGAAAAGTTGTGGACGGAGAAATACCCTTCTAGTAGATTCAACCACTTTTCTACAGTATTTGTGTCTATCTAACCTTCAAATATAGGAATATCGAAGTTTATTTGTACCTTGAAGGGGGTGGTGCCTCCGCTCGAAGAAGATGTGTCGCCTGTTGGTAGTCGCCGAAGGATTTGCGTGAAATTATCCATCATCTCGTTCCTTTGTTGCGTGAGGGATTCCTCAATCAATAGTTTGAAAGGATCTCTTGTCCCTTCATCTTTCTTTTCTCTTTCCATGAGAGGTCGCTTAGGTGTGCAAGAGCTTTTGTCCTCAAGAGAAACAAGCTCTAGACCCAAATCTTTGTACTCTGACCGCGTTGGGGACATGCATTAAGACGAAAAGGAGCAGACCGCTCTGATACCACTGATATGGATTTTATGAGCAGAATGAAATGACTACATATTATTGCCATATTCTTAACACAAAATAACAGAGATACAGTAAAACTGGTTTTCTATTCAATAAGGAAATAAGCTGAAACTGTAAAATGCAGCAGAAAACAAGCTTGTTGGAATGGTGGCGACTTATCTCTTAGAAGAGATGTGACAGTTGCGCTCATTTGCAAGAAGATGATTACAATGAGGCTCTCAAGGCGTTTTTACAATAAATAGAAGTTTCAAAAACCCTAAACATCCAAAAACCTAACCCTAGGAGATGAAGCGCCAAAAGTCACGTGAGCCCCGTTTGGGTAAGTCAGTACATCAACTTCCCGGGGTCGTAACTTTTGCATACGATCTCCATTTCAGGCGTATGATAGCCCATTGGAAAGATCTATACGAAGACTACCAAAGTTACACAAAATCTCAAGATGAAATTTTGCAAAATATCCCAAAAAACGTCGTTTAGGGATTCAAAACGGCTCCGGAAGTTCAGGACTCGAAAAATTGCTAAAAATAGTAAATTATCAAAATTGCTATAAAGTTGTTTTGAGCCAGCTGGAAAAGGTGGGTGGCCACCGATATCCACCTGGATCATCCAACCTTGATATATAATGAAAATATGTTAATTTTCTAATATTTAATCACAAATTCACTTATAATACTAAAACGAATAAAGTGGAAAATAATAATGTGAAACCCAAATGTATTTATGAAAATGGTATGATGGAAGGTTAGTGGGACGATTAAATGTAAGGAATAGTGAAGGGAAAGGTGGATTAAAATGTGACATTTTTGAGTCCTAGCAATTGATTTCTTCAATGGAAAGTGTATTGCCAAATGTTTCTTTGACGTGCCTTCAAGTAGGAATTATCTTTGGTGCTTAAGGAAGAACATTTCAAAGCTTCAAACAATTGAAAAAATGATGAAATGGATTCATTGGTTGTTTCATGTAACTTGAATGTTTCATTTTCCCTATAATTAGAGTATGTGTGTGCAATAAGCTTGCTAGACAAGCATCATTTTCATCATTTTTTTCAGTGTCAGTTTTCATTTGCATTGAGTTTCAGTTGAAGGTCACAGATCAAAGAAGATTGCAGAGGTTAAAGGTTGGGAGAATCCCTAGGATAAGGCACTGAAACTAAAATAGTTCCTAGAGCCTCACATGGAGGACTCTATCGCCCATGGAGCCTATGTTAACACAAGAATTTGCATCCATAAGAGGCTTGCCTCTCCATAAGCAACTAAATAACCTCTACATGATTATATAGGCTTATAACATATCAACTCAAGGTTCTTGATTAGGCTCATCATATAGAAGAGCACAAACATTCCATAGCACCATGGAACTGTGAAATTGTCTATATAACATGGTCTGTCATTTTACTACCTAAAATGATACCAAATATGTTAAACAGTGTAATGATGGTGCTATGAATACCATAGGTTCTTACCAAATCCGTTTTCATGTCGGATGCTACCAAGTATTTCAACGTTGAAGTGATGTAGCTGTGAATTATGATGGTTCTACCAAATTTCACGCAGAAACACCAGGATGGTGCTACCGGAATTCTGGCAGAAACCGAATTGTGTAGAGTTATTTTGCAAGGACGTTTCTGCCAATTTTGAGTGGCTAACTTAAAACTTTGATTATGAACAAATGAGAAGGTATTTTTGAAAACGGGAGGAGGTTTTTGTTCATAACATTCCAAATAGAAAAAACCTCTCTCATTGTTTCAAAATGTGTTATGGTTTTAGAGATATTAGACATAAAAGTGGTGCTACCAACTGTTTTACAGCGGCACTACCGAATTTCCTGTAGCAGTCACGGTTTTGATATTCTCCTTGTTGGGAGGTTGTCACCTGTCAAGGAGGATTCAAATTGATTCTCAAGGATTAGTTAGATGTCAAGGGACACCTTCACCTAGGATTTATCTCCATCAAAAGCCTCATGCAATGAGGTGGAAAAAATTTATTAATGAATTCCAACAAATTCCTGAAAATTAGCAGTTTGTTGGAGTTTTGTCTCTTTTATTGTTGCCACCTATCTCCAAGGCTTAGAATCCAATGGAGGAGATGGAATTCAACCTCCTAAGGTTAGTTTTATTCTATTTTCTATTTAAGGAAGGAGATATCTCTTTGAGAAAGGGATTGATGAGCCAAGAGAGGCTAGAGAGAGTAGGAGCAAGCATGTTTCCTGTGTTGTGTTCATTTGTAACCCTGTGGGCATTTTATGATTGTAAGAATTACTGCTATTGGAGACTCATGAGAGCTATGATTTCATATTGTAACTCTTTTTTACATATTTCTTCTTATTTGAATATATTGAAGATTTGAGGATCAAAGGTTGTCAATGATTTATGGATCTAAGCATATAGGGGCTTTCGTAGTGCAAGATATTCGATATTATTTTTGGGATTAACTGCGTAGTGTAAGTCATTAATCTATGACCCATATAGCTAAGTGGGCTTGATTGTGGGAAAAACTCCATAGTTAA
>SNQJ01S0083981.1:29948-55106 GCA_010110895.2 Picea sitchensis
TTTGCATACGATCTCCGTTTTAGGCGTGTGATAGCTCGTTGGAAAGGTATTGTCGAGGAGATTCATTTTGGGGCCTCAATCATGCCTTCGACTATCATTGAGAACCTTTATCTCAAAAAAACTTCATTTAGGCCCTCAAAATGGCCCCGGAAGTTAAAACCTGCTAAAAATAGTAAATTGTCAAAATGGCCAGAAAACTGTTTTGAGCCATTTGGAAAAGGTGGGTGGCCCCCGATATCCACCTGGATCACCAACCCACTTGGTGTGTTCTTTGAGGTACAAACCTAAATTTAGACCCACTGTCACCTCTATCTAGACCTCTTCCGTCTAGGCTCACTCCTAGGGAAGCCAAGGGGGGTAGGCCCTATTAAACTATGTGAATTTTGATTAATGATCTAGGAGTTAATTGGGTTAATTATTAAGAAAACTCAACCCAATGAAAGGAAACAAATGCAAATGTGTAGTTCTTTTAATGACAAGCAAACCCTTTATTTGGAAACAACAATTATACTAGTGCATAAAGATTAACAAAATGGAGTCAATGAGATATACAACAAAATACAATTATACAAGAATGAAATAATGTTATGAGATATCCACATTAAGTACGAGAACTAACTTTACACTTAAACCAATTATGTTCAAATAAATAAAGAATGTTAGAAATAAAGAGTGCTTTTAAACAAGTATTCAAAAGAAAGAAAATTGTTCAAAAGTAACTTGCTTGAAAAGTAAATGTTGTGAAATAGTGTGTAGGTTGATTTTACCAAGTTTTAAGTCTCTCTTGAATTAAGGGGGAAATTAAGTGTGAAGATACAAGCCTACACTGTGTGACTATCCCTAATTCTTATCCCTTCCATCAAAATGAAGTGTTGGGTGCTCAATAAGAAGAACGGAGAAGGTTCTTCCCTAGCTCCAAAGGTCAAATCTGGAATGCTTGGGCACTCAACAAGGATGACACGTAGTGCCGTGAAACCGGCTCCGAATTCAACCCCTTGTAGCCTCCCAAGTCACCCTTTTTGCTGGTAGAAACAATAATAAATTGGGTGTCTAATTAATCTAGCCTTTCAATCCTTTGCCCTTTCTTAGTTACCCAAGATTCACAAAGTGGCAAGGGGAGGGAATATGGGGCAAAGGCAGGGCACCAATTTGATAATTTTGTAACAAAATAAAACTTATTCTAGCCTTCACGATATTGCATGGATGACAAAGTCAATCATTATGCAAGGTGTGGACAAAATTAAATAAATTAAAAGACTTGAAAATAAAAGAACAAGCTCACAACTATGACATAAAATGGATGACAAACCTACCGGTTTTGGCCAAGGTGGGTAAATAAAAGTAAAATAGAAAATTAAATTTTAATCTAGCCTTCATGATATTGCATGGATGTCAAAACCAATCACTATGCAAGGTGTGGGAAAAACACAAAAGCTTATTTACACTTTAGAGAAAAATTTAAAGTGGAGAGAAGGAAAGCTCAAGAGACCCTCTTGTGCTGCTTACAATGCTTAGAAAGTGAGAATAAAGAAGATGGTTTGACACCAAAACTCTTGGATGTTTCTTTGAGTTTTTAGGGTTGAAAAGATGCAGAAATTCTCCTTTAACCTACAAAAACCTGCAAAAAACAACACATTTTTCTTGCTAAAAATTAGTAAAAATGATTTGAACAAGTTGTTTTATATCAACATAATAAACATAAATTATTTATAAAAAAAATTGAAACTGAAAAAGAGATTAGATTTGCAATTTTAGATAAAAATAATACTAGAATTTGATAGATATATGGCTGGAAATGAAAACAAAAAATGTAAGAAGCTTTAGATGGCTGAAAAAATGGATTCCCAGATATGAAATCCACTCCTCCAAGTCTTTGGTAACTTGCATATTTTGTAAATCCTTGCTACAAGATACAACAAGAAGGTGAGTGTGTTCTAATAACTTGCAAAATACTTTCCAAATCTACTAGAAACAACTCACAAAGACTAATAGTAAGACTACTACTAATCTATCCCAAACAAAATACTTTGCTTGGGTCTCCAAATGAAATATAGCAAAAATAAAATACAATAAATTAATTATAGCAATATTACCTCATAAATCTAGAACACAGTGGCTCCAAGAGACAAAACAAATCCTCCAAAGCTTCTATTTTATTAACCAAGAAAAGATTTGCCCAATGGCACCAAGAATCATGAGAGAAAAATGAGCAAGAGAAGGGAGAGATTTTGGCATAATAGAGTTGTTGCGAGAATAGATATGAAAATGTGGAGGGAAGGTTTTCTTTTATATGAGGGAGAGTGGAGAAACTGTTCTTGGATGAATTACAAGTGTTATTTATTCAAGATAGATAGACGAAGTCAAGGAAGATACACTCTTAGGGTTTTGGTAGTGAGTTAGGGTTTGAGGGGTGAGATGTGAAGGGGGAAAACCCTTTTTGACTTGTCATGGGGGGTTCTTCTAAGTGGATTTTAGTTTTCCAACTTAGGAAATACATTATGAATCATTTCCCCACTTTCTCTCATGACTTTAGATATTTTTACAATTTTTGGTATTTTTACCTTAGTCAATTAAATGCTAACTTTTAACTGACTTGGACTCCTCATGGACAATGACCTAGCAAAACTTGTCCAATTGAGCCGAAACTTGGTCCAAGGGTGTAGGGTTTCATCTTCCATTTGATTTGAGTACCCACACCCCTATATAAAATCCACAAGGACCAAATTTTTACATTTTACATAAAAAATAATTAAAATTTCCAATTAATGAAAAAATTTAATAATTAAAAAAAACCTATCAAAACTTAACATAATTTCGCAAGACTCTAGGAGATGTCTAGAATGGTCATTTACAAAATTTCTAAACCTTAGTCACTCCATGGGCTTGATCATTAGAATGTCTTTCACCACTAAACAAGTATTCATAAGAAAAAAATTGCTCAAAACTAACTTGCTTGAAAAGTAAATGTTGTGAAATAGTGTGTAGGTTGATTTTAGCAAGTTTTAAGTCTATCTTGAATTAAGGGGGAAGTGTGAAGATACAAGCCTACACTGTGTGACTACCCCTAATTCTTATCCCTTCAACTAAAATGAAGTGTTGGGTGCTCAATAAAAAGAACAAACAAGGTTCTTTCCTAGCTCCATAGGTCAAATCCAGAATGTTTGGGCGCTCAAAAAAGAGGACACATAGTGCCGTGAAACCGTCTCCAGCTTCAACCCCTTGTAGCCTCTCAAGTCACATTTTTGGGTGGTAAAAACAATAATAAATCGAGTGTCTAATTAATCTAGCCTCTCAATCCTTTGCCCTTTCTTAGTTATCCAAGATTCACAAAGTGGCAAGGGGAGGGAATATAGGGAAAAGGCGAGGCACCAATTTGATTATTTTGCAACAAATTAAAACTTATTTTAACCTTCACGATATTGCATGGATGATAAAGTCAATCACTATGCAAGGTGTGGGGAAATTAAATAAATTAAAAGACTTGAAAATAAAAGAACAATCTCACAACTATGGCACAAGATGGAGGACAAGCCTACCGGTTTTCGCCAAGGTGAGTAAATAAAAGTAAAACAGAGAATTAAATTTTAATCTAGCCTTCACGATATTGCATGGATGACAAAGCCAATCAGTATGCAAGGTGTGAGAAAAACACAAAAGCTTATTTATACTTTACATAAAAATTTAAAGTAGAGAGAATGCAAACCCAGGAGACTCTCTTGGGATACTTACAATGCTTAAAAAGTGAGAATAAAGAAGAGGATTTGAAACCAAAACTATTGGATGTTTTCTTGAGTTTTTAGGGCGAAAAAGATGCAACAATTCTCCTTTAACCTGCAAAAAACAACAAGTTTTTCTTGCTGGAAATTATTAAAAATGATTTGAACAAGTTGTTTTATATCAACATAATAAACATAAATTATTTATAAAAAAATATGAAACTGAAAAAGAGATTAGATTTGCAATTTTAGATTAAAATAATACTAGAAATTGATAGATATATGGATGGAAATGAAAACAAAAAATGTAAGAAGTTTTAGATGGTTCAAAAAATGGATTTCCAAATATGAAATCCACTCCTCCAAGCCTTTGGTAACTTGTAGATTTTGTAAATCCTTGCTACAATATATAATAAGAAGGTGAGTGTGTTCTAATAACTTGAAAAATACTTTCCAAATCTACTAGAAACAACTCACAAAGATTAATAGTAAGACTACTACTAATCTATCCCAAGCAAAATACTTTGTTTGGGTCTCCAAGTGAAATATAGCAAAAATAAAATACAACAAATTAATTGCAGCAATATTACCTCATAAATCCACAACACAATGGCTCCAAGAATACTCCAAGAGATGTACAAAATCCTACAAATCTTCTATTTTATTAACCAAGAAAATATTTGCCCAATGGCACCAAGAATTATGAGAGAAAAATGGGAGAGAATGAGAGAGATGGGAGAGAGAAGGGAGAGATTTTGGCATAATAGAGTTGTTGTGAGAATATAAGTGAAAATGAGGAGGGGGAGGCTTTATTTTATACGATGGAGAGAAGAAAAACCTCTCTTAGATGAATTACACGTGTCATTCATCCAAGAAAGATAGACAAAGTCAAGGAAGAGACATTTTTAGAGTTTTGGTAGTGAGTTAGGGTTTGAGGGGTCAGATGTGAAGGGGGAAAACCCTTTTTGACTTTTCATGGGGGGTTCTTCTAAGTGGATTTTTACTTTTCCAACTTAGGAAATACATTATGAATCATTTCCTCAGTTTCTCTCATGACTTTAGACATTTTTACAATTTTTGGCTTTTTTACCTTAGACAATTAAATGTTGACTTTTSACTGACTTGGACTCCTCATGGATAATGACCTAGCAAAATTTGTCCAATTGAGMTGAAACTTGGTCCAAGGGTGTAGGGGTTTATCTTCCATTTGATTTGAGTACCCACACCCCTATATAAAATCCTCAAGGACCAAATKTTTACATTTTACATCAAAAATAATTAAAATTTCTAATTAATGGAAAATTTTAATAATTTAAAAAAACCTATCAAAACTTAACAGAATTCCACAAGACTCTAGGAGATGTCTAGCATGGTCATTTACAACATTTATAAACCTTAKTCATCCCTTGGGATCGATCATTAGGACGTCTTTCACCAGTTTGGAGGATTTTGTGAGTGAAAAACTCAAGGATAATTAAAATTGTCTRGTAGTCAAAATTAATTACCCGAGGAAAAGAACACTCGATGAAAGGACTCCCTAATGATAAAGTCCTAGGAAACTAACTAAAAATTAACTCATGCTGACCTATTACATTATTATCCCACGCAGGGGAGCGAACATTCTGATTACATAGAAAGACAAGATGGGGGAAAAATTTGCCCTGCTGAGCCATAAGCCTTCAAAATATCTTGTACCGCAAGGTACATAGCTTCATGATACATGACATTGACCCTAGTTTAAATAAGTGGTCAACATGGATAAAATAATCATTGCAGACTCTATCAAAGATCACTTGATCCCTCAAGTGGCATCTAAGAATATCCCAAAAGAAATGTTTGATTCCCTAACCAGATTGTATGAAGGAAGAAACATTAACTAGAAGCTAAACTTGAGAACTCAACTCATGAATACAAAGATGAATAAATGATAAATAGTTCATGAATTTTTATCTAGGATATCTCAATTCAAGGGACAACTAGAAGCAATTGGAGATACCCTAGATGAAGATGAACTCACAATGACATCTCTTAATGGTCTCACAAGACCTTGGGATGCATTCATCCAAACCATTTGTGCCAGAAAGGAAAAACTACAATTTGACAGTCTTTGGGAAGAATGTGTTAAAGAAGAAGAAATAGTAACTAACCGAGAAGCAATACTATTAAGGGGTGAAGATCAAGCTCTAGATGCTCATACTAAAGGAGGAAAGAGAAGGTCTCACTTCAAGAAGGAGACATACCCACATAAGGAGTCTCACTCCCCAAATAAATTAATTCATAAAGAATCTCACCCTCCAAGGAGATTTCAAAAGTTTCAGAAAGGTCAAAGAAGAGAAAAATATTTTTCATCTTATCAATGTTACCATTGTGACAAGATGGGACATATTGCTAAGAATTGTCCAGCTAGAAGAGAAGAATACCAGAATTGTCCAGCTAGAAGAGAAGAATACCAGAAGAGGAACAAAAAGCACCATGCCCATATAGTTGAAGATGAAGAGCCACCCACATAGATTGTTAAAGAAAAGATTGAAGACTATGTCTTAATCTTTGCCCTCTCAGGATCAGTGTCACCTAGTGAGGGTACTTGGCTCATAGATAATGGTGCTTCCAAGCACATGACAGGTCAGAGAGACATTCTCTCTAGCCTTATAGAAAATAATTTTCCCCAGAAAGTTACACTTGGAGATGATTACCAGTACCCTATCAAAGGAGTGGGAGAGTCCAATTACAAACTTGATTCAGGGACCCCAATGAATATGAAGGATGTACTATATGTACCATGCTTGACGCAAATTTTTCTTTCTATCTCAGCTTTAGATAAGAAAGACTTCAGGGTTTCATTCATAGATGGTGAAATCCTCATGTGGCTTAAAGGAAAAACCATAGAAGATGCAATTGTTATTTGAACAGAAGAAGGTGGTCTGTATAAATTAAAAGGTCACTCACATGAAGCCTTAACTCACTCCACTGAGAGTCCATGTTAACTTTGTCATAGAATACTAGCTCACATCAACTATATGGCCTTACCATATGTGAGCAAAGAAGTTACAGGTCTACCAGATTTCAAGGTTGACCATGAAGGTGTGTGCAAAAGGAAATAACATCAAGAATCCTTTCTCGAAGAGAGACATTAAAGCAGAAGGAGTCTTGGAGCTCATCCACTCAAATGTATGTGTCCCAATTCCGTCCACCTCTCTTAGTGGGTATGTATACTATGTATCATTTATTGATGACTATTATCGCAAGACTTGGGTTTACTTCTTGAAATCAAAAGATGAAGTGTTTGGGAAATTCAAGGAATTCAAAGCCTTGATAGAGAATATCCCTGAAAGAAAAATCAAGATACTCAGGTCAGATAATGGAGGAGAGTACACCTCAAAAGAGTTTGTAAGATTTTGTAGAGATGTCGGGATTAAGAGGGAGCTCACCACTCCATACAATCCTCAACAAAATGGTGTAGCAGAAAGAAAGAATGGAGCTATTATGGAAGAAGTGAAGATCATGATCCATGATCAAGATCTTCCAATGCACTTATGGGCAGAAGCATCAAGAACAATAGTGTATTTACAAAACAAATTATCCCAAAGTGCACTTGGGTTCAAAACCCCCGAAGAAATTTTCTTTGGAAAGAAGCCAGAAGTAAGCCATCTCAAGATATTTGGCTGTCCAATATTTGTACACATTCCAAAAGAGAAGAGAACCAAGCTAGACCCTTCAGGAAAGAAGGGAATATTTGTTGGATATTTTGAGGTCTCAAAGGCCTTTAGAATCTATATACCAGGTTACCATCACATTGATATCAATGGAGATGTAACCTTTGATGAAGATGAAACACTCAAGAAATCAAGGAGGTGACAACTTGAAAAAGTATATGAAGAAGAACCTGTACCTCCCAGAGTTGCAGAACCAGTGAGGGAAGTCATAGTTTCCCCCGATGATGAGATTCAATAAGATCATGATATGATAGAATCTCAAGAACCTCCCCAGATGATGATCTCTCATAAGAGAAATCCATCTTGGGTGATGAAACTTATTCAAGATGGAGAGAAGTATGGTGCCCCCGAAGGAACCATGAGACAGGTCAAGAAACCTAAGCCATTCTCTAGTTATATGACTTTGATGTGTGATCTCATAGAGAAGGATCTTACTTGCTTTGAAGAAGCCATTCATAAGAAAGAATGAGCAGATGCCATGACAAAAAAATACCAATCAGTTAAAAAGAATGATGTATGGGAAATAGTTCCCAGACCAAAGAGCAACGATGTGGTATCTTCCAAATGGATATACAAGATAAAACATGCTGTTGATGGAAGTATTGAGAAACATAAAGTAATGTTTGTAGCTCGTGGATTTTCTCAAATGGAAGGCATTGACTATGAAGATATGTTTGCTCTTGTAGCCAGATACACTTCTATCAGAACCATCATAGCTCTTGCAACTAAGATGAAGTGGAAGTTACACCAAATGGATATGAAAAAAACCTTCTTAAATGGTGTCATTGAAGAATATGTGTATATAGAACAACCTCAAGGGTTTGAAGTTGAAGACAGAAAGAGACATGTATGCAGGTTGAAGAAGGATTTGTACGGATTGAAGCAAGCTCCTAGATCTTGGTATGGAAGAATTGACAGTTTCCCGACGAGCTTGGGATTTACCAAGAGTAAAGTTGATTCTAACCTTTACTTCAAGGTTATGAATATGAGCCTATTATGTTGCTGCTGTTTGTGGATGACTTATTCTTAATTGGAGAAGAAAATCTCATCACTGTTTGTAAGAAGAAACTCGCTGTAGAATTTGAAATGAAATACCTAGGCCTAATGCACTATTTATTAGGTGTTGAGGATTGGCAGAGCTCAGAGAAGATCTTCCTTAACCAAGGGAAGTATGCAGTATAAATAATGAAGAGGTTTGATATGTTGGAGTGTAAATCCATGAACACACACATGGAAACAAAGTTGAAGCTCATGGTTGATACTTCGTCAGAATTGGTTGATGCTACGTTGTATAGATAGATCATTGGATCGTTGATGTATTTGACGAACATCAGGCCATATATATGTTTTGCTGTGAACACATTGAGTCAGTATCTGGTAGAGCCCAGACGTGTTCACCTTGTTGTTGCAAAACATGTGATGAGTCCTATGGCAATATAAACTCGACAAACATAGACAACAGGCTCCACACCATCTCCATGTTTCCTATATTATGAATTCCTTTGTTGATGTATTTACAACTACAATGTCTGACTGTTGGCATAATCTTGTTGATATTCCTAGTTTAATGATCCTGTGTGAAATAGTAGAAAATCCTTTCCTTTACTCAATATAGTGTGAAAGGTGTCTCTTCAAGGCTGCAGTCACTTGTGGAAAACTACATACAAGTCGTCATAAGTGAATAAAATCACAATACATAGATGAAGAGTTTGGGTGGCTTGTTGAGATCATCCAAGTATTATTCTGAGATCGTAGAATCCTTAGAATTTTGGTGCCACTTTCACAAGAAATTCCCACAATGCTTATATGTTCACCAAGCAAATTGGCTTGCCTACCTTAACCGATAAAGTTCAAACTGTGCATGCTTCCCACCAAGAAAACTTTATATTCAATAACTTATAATATCCTTTGGGAAGCTAGAAAAAAATAAAGGCCTTACAATTGCCCAGAAACCATCTTGTTTACAAGTTAGCCTTCCATTACAGAATTATATGATTACAAGGAACAACATTGTAACTTTCCACTGCAAATAGAACCCCCAAATAATGGTGTAATATAAGTTTAGAAATTAATCTTCTAATCTAATAAATTCTTACATGCTATCTTCTAATTGTTATGTTTCTGCTCCTAGTAAAATGGAAACTATCACAAGTTAAAAATTTCTCTCCCTATTAAAATTTAAGATAGACTAGTCCCACCAACGGATATGAAACACATTAGTTTTTTCATGACAAATATCAATGCTAATGCATCTGTACAAAGCTTCCGCGAGGATGAATGTCATGTTACCAAAATGTATATATGTAGTATCTTCTTGAAACTTTTGTTTTTTGTGCAACATCACTCTTAGAAATGTCTATTTGGTAAAAATAATAAATTAAGAATTTAGGTCAAGAATCAAACATTACCTTGATACAATGCCACTCAAATAATGCTCATTGTCTACTCTTAGTTTAAAAAATTCCATATGACAGCCATGCAAAAAATCACTTGTAGGAAGTACACACATTAAAAGTCAACATATTGGCCATCAAGAATAGTTTGATGACTAAATCATGTTAGTGCATCTAAAAGGAAATGCATGCAAGTTTCTTACACATTAGAAAGCGTGTAATTATTCATCTAATCTTTTTGTAAACTTAGAAAGATGTATTGTTTGATATACATAAGTCTCCAAGAAGTTGTAAAGACTATTAAAAAAACAATTTCTTACAAATCTTGATCATGTTTACAACACTGGAGTATAAGAACACTTATTAAACTAAAAACTGATATATATATATATATATATATATATATATATGTTTGAAAATCAAAACATGTAAAAATATGGAAAGAATACCAAGATCCATATTGTTTGACAATTCTTGTTATAAATAATTTGTTAGGATATTTAGACACTTAGGAGCTAGCTAAGTTCAAGTTGGTCTATAAATATGTTTTTAGGTAAAAGTGTGTTTCTTAGTGTATTTCTTTAGTATGCATTTGTAGTTATGTAATCCTACGGTTATGATATGTTCTAGACATGGATTGATCTGATGCTCATATTCTCTTCGATCTTAACATTTATATTGATTTGTCGCTTAACAACTGATTGGTCAATGATTTCTATTTAAACATGATGGAGAGGCATTTGCTAATGATCGATTGTGAGAAACCATCTCGTAAAATATCTTTTCTTTTGCATTAATATATTGTTTCAAGTGGCCATGTTGGTTGGAGTTGTGGACTATTTATTTTTTCAAGGGTTTTAACAACATAAAAACATCAGTGTATTGATATTTGATCTAGTTGTGTTAGTGGTTACTAAAGGTGTTTGTCTTGTGTGGGAATACCTTGTTTCTTCAAACATGGTATCAGAGCCTGTTTGAAGACCCACTCCCATTGTTGATTGAGATCTTGAACCTATGTTGCCACATTTATGGATTCTAATATTCTCATGCATTTTTTGGTTGAAAGAAATGTTTCATTGCGTTCAGAGCATTGTTTTTAGTTGGATTTTTTTTTCCACTCGAAAAGGTTTTTGTTTGCCCAATATATGACCATTTTTGTCATATCTGGAGGTATAAGCTCGGAATACGCCATTTAAAAAAATTTATAAAGTTAAAATTTTGGTTTTCTATTTTTATTCTCAGTTTGCTACTCTTTTCAAAACTATGTGCTCTGTGTGATATCAAGAAATAAAAAACATAGTGGAAAGTGTTTTTTTTGTATGTTTTTTGCTCTGTGTTTTATGTGAGCTCATCAAATAAAAAGCAGAGAGAAAATTTTCATTTTCCATGTAAACTAACTCAGATCTAACTCCATTATTATTGAGATTTAGATTTTTTTTTTTTTTTTCTCTGAAATTTCATTTGTTTTTGTGTGCAATCGTGTTGAAGTTTTTTGCAGGCAAAAACAAAGGTTTTTGGGGTAAGTATGCACTTCGAGGCAGAGTAAAAAAAAAAACCTTTCCCTTCCTTTTTCATTAAAATTGTTGTATATTTTGCATTAGCTTAGTTGGTTGAAAGTTGTTTTATTTAATAATAAAAGGTTTTGTGTTTGAGTCTCTATTTTTTAAGTTACTTTTTGAAAATTTCATGCAAACGCTGTCTCGTAATTAATATTATTGTAAAATGCATTTCACTTAAATTATAAAAGTGAATCATTATAAATTAACTTTAATTTGTTTTAAGTTATTTTTTGTGTGCAATTTTACTTAAATTATAAAAGTCAATCACTATATAGTAACTTTAATATTTTTTATGTTGATTTTTGCATGCAACTTTAATTTATAAATTAACTTTATTGTAAAACTGATTCTCACTTATTCTATAAAAAATGGTCATTTCTTAAATAACTTATTTGTAAAAATGAGCTTATAGGCAACATTAAAAGGACATGATTTTTTTTTACTTAGCTACTTAATTGTTCATCTATCATCACGTGGGCCAACTTCTACCTGCCATGTGGTGCTATGGTTACATTTTATGCATTTTAAAAAAATGGCATAACTTTCACATCCAAATTATGTTTCCGATGTAATTTTTTTTTAATAGCTTATTTTTTCAAGATCTTTCCCTCCAAATAGTTAGTTTCAATTTTTGAATCTATATTATCTGCATATTTTAATATGTTTTTTCCAAGTGATCTTTTACTTATTAGTACCAACTACTTCACATGGAAATCTCATATGGAGGATGTACTAAGAAGTAAATTATTGTATCAGATTACCTTGGGAAACGAACAAGCCCCCATTGATGCCGAAAATAAATTTAAATAGGATGATAAAAATGACGAAGCACGTGGATTGATCGAAAAGTATTACGGTTTCACCTTCAAAGAGTCGGTGACCCAGATGAAGACTGGGCTAAGCTAGAAGTTGTATTTGGTAAACACAATGTGATTTAAGCCCACCATATTGAAAATCGGTTAATGATTTTAGGTCATGTTATCCCCATTTTGTGTATAACTAAGGAGATGACGTATTGAGGCCCTCAGGTTGCAAATATGGAATGCCGAGAGACTACATGACCAACAATACCCTTTGCACAGATGAAAAACCCACTCACCACTGCAAATGGTCACAATTTTTCACATGGCATCCACCACAACAGTTGGCTTCCGAAAGGTAGTGGGCCTTGCTCCATGAGGTACAAGTCAGTATTATGGTGAGCATCATTTCAATATTGAAGCCATTTGATTATGTCGTATCTTATATTGCTCTAGATTTCATGATATATGCTTGGACATTATGCCTTTTGCCCTACTTCACCTTGGTGGTTGACATTATTCCCTAGTAAGTGGTTTTCTTTGGGAATGGGTTTGCTACTAGGAACTCCCTTAATGAGCCATCGTACTATTCCCGACCATACTTACCACTTTCCATTATTATTCCCCTCCATTTCCTTATCTATTGAGATTTTAGGGTGTATTGACCCAAGAAGGGGTTGTCCCTCATTCTATGGGAAGAAGGGGATGAAAGCCTAGAGGGGTTGATGTTGGGTAAAAGATAAAATCCTTATATAAACCTTCCATATTCTTCCTCCAAGGATCACCCAAGAAAGCAATAAAACACTTATCTTTGAGTAAAGGGGACCCACAATATAATAAAGAATGCTTAAAAGGTTAGTTGAAGGATATGAGGTTTTATCACGAGCCGACCTATCACGTCCATGAATATCTAGTGGTATGAAATTACCATCATCTAGTCACCAAGCCAAGGTAATGGCTCTCAGTTGCATGGATGAGAGAAAGGGGGTCTCATCACAAGCCAAACTTCTCATTTCCACTAGGTGTTTGTGGGTGACATTGCCATCATCTGGTCACCACGTCAGGGCAGTGACCTTCAACCTCTCCCTATTCTATATTGAAATAAATACAAAGAAATAAATATGAAACACAATTGATGGGCTTGGAAAAAGTGCATTGCGGACGAAGGCACCAGACACCCTCTACAAAGGCACCCATGAATGAGACACTACGACCCCTTGTATGTCATGAGCCCTATGCCCATTGAGTCTTGACCCCAGCCAATTCATCCAATTTACATGGCTTAGAGAGGGATCTCTTGGAAACTCTCCTTGACCTAGGTCAAGATCTAACCAATATGACACCTCATCAACCCTCCCATATTCAAGATTGACAAGTTGCATAGTGTCTTTGAGCAGTTAATTTGTTTGATATAGTGATCTTTGATGCACATGCTTAGATGGATTATTTATTGATTGGATTCACTTATCATGATGTTATGACTTGATATCCTTGGAGGGCGTGCTCATTTGTCTTTGCAGGACCTAGCTGGTGGACAGTTTTGGGAGAACAATCCTAGCTTGGGCTTCCATGGGGCAACAATCGCACAGGTTGGATGCTAGGGGCCTGCATGCTGGATGAGAGACATAAAACTTGGAAGGCCTCAAATATGACTTGGAAAACATAGCCTATCCCCCACATGCCAAACACTTTTCCTAGGAGAGGAAAAGAATCACTTCTAGAGACATGATGTCACCTAGGGGGGTTAGGGCTTGGTGGTGAGGTGCCACTCATTTACACTTGGATGTTTTGAGGAGAAGAGGGTACTCACCATGATGAGATCATCTAGATTCTTAACATGTGGCCTTTGGAGGCCTACCTATGATTCTCCAACACCAATGACTTCCTCAAATTGGAAAAACGTCCCCTAAAGGGAGTTTAATACAACTCTGATTGTCACATAAATCATAGTGGGACTCAACTGCACACCAAATAATACCACCAACAACTTGCAAAGCCAAAGAGCCTCACAACTAGCCTGACTGGCAGCCACATACTCAACGTCTATAGAAATCAAAGCCACTGACTGTTGCTTCCGACTAAACCAAGACACCATTGCTGAGCCCAATCCAAAACAAAATCCATAAGTACTCTTCCTGTCACTGACACATACTACCCAATCTGAGTATGTATAGCCCACCAATCGAACTCCATCCCCTCTCTGATAGTCCAGACCATAATCCACTATACCAGAAAGATACCTTAGCACATGTTTTGCTGCCACCCAATGCACTCTCCTAGGCTCCACCATGAACTGACTAAGAGTGTTGATAGCAAAAAAAATATCCAGTTTGGTATTAACCAAATACATCAATGAATAGATCAATTGACGATGTAAAGTGGAATCAACCAATTGTGACTCAGAAGCATGAATCTTCTTCCAGTTAGTAATCATGGGTGTGGTCATGGGCCTACAATCCTCCATCCGGAATCTCCTCAGAATGTCACAAGCATACTTCCCCTGTCCCAGGAAGATGTTTCCAGGCTCCTTCCAAACCTCCAATCCCAAAAAATAATGCATCAGTCCAATATCAGTCATCTCGAACTCTGAATCAAGGCTCTCCTTGCAGCTAGTAATGAGTCTCTCAGYCCCTGTAATGAAAATATCATAAACATATAGCAAGAGTATGAGAGGATCCTCTCCAACCACAATGAAGTATAGGTTGGGATMCGCCTCACTCTTCTCAAATCCGAACTGTTCCAAGTAGGCATAAATCCTAGAATACCAAGCTCTGGGAGCTTGTTTCAGCCCATACAATTCCTTCTTCAGCCTGCACACTTGAGACTCTCTCCGATGCTCCTCAAATACGAATGGTTGCTCAATGTACACCTCCTCCTGTATGAGACCATTCATAAATGTGGTCTTCACATCCATTTAATGGATCTTCCAACTGATATCTGCTGCAATAGAGATCACTGACCTGATCAAGTTATATCTAGCAACCGGAGCGAAGGTCTCATCATAGTCAACTCCCTCAATATGTGAGAACCCCTGAGCCATAAAGCGATCTTTGTACTTCTCAATGCTTCCATCAACAACATACTTGAGTTTATAGAGCCACCTAGAATTCACCACTGACTTCCCCTCAGGTCTAGGAACAATCTCCCAAACATCATTCTTCATGATGGAATTGTACTCTTCCATCATGGCATATCTCCAAACCTGTCTACCAGTAGCCTCCTCAAAAGTGGAAGGCTCAGACTCCCTGATGCTGCTCACCATCACAATGTAGCTGCAAAATCTCGCGGGAGGTTTACTCTCCCTCACAAGCTGCCTAGGATTCCCCACTGAACCCTGTGCCTCCCTCAAAGTATCATGAATCCACTTGGGCTTCCTCCTCTATGAAGTAGTTTCCCATGGAGGGGACTCTCCCTGGTCAACCCCATCACCTGAAGACTATGACCCTGAAGTAGAATCTGGAGAACTCGATCCTGAAACCTGTGGTCTTGTAACCTATGATCCCGACATCTATGGCCTTGTAACCTGTGGACCAGTCATCATCGAAACTGGTGGACCTGAACTCTGTGTTACTGAAGTCTATTGTGGACTCACCTAAATCTGAGGTGATGACTGCTCACCCTTATCAGTCCCTCATGAATTCCTAAAGGTTCCATCCTCCTCAAATCTCACATCCCTTTTCAAAACTGTCTTCCTCAAGGAAGGGATGTATATGCAAAAAGCCTTTGAAGTCTCACTATACCCAACAAAGATCGCCTTCTCTACCATGGGTTCTAGATTTTTCCTCTTCTCGGAAGGGACATGTGAATATGTAAGGCACCCAAAAATCCTAAAGATGCTAACATCAGGCTTCTTCCTAGAGAAATCCTCCTCAGGAGTCTTGTTCCCCAATGATCTATGTGGAATCCTGTTCTACAGATAAACTGCAGTATAACATGCCTCGGCCCAAAGAAAAAGTGGCATCCCCTGATCATGCAACATGGCTCTTGCAACCCCAACTATGGCCCTGTGCTTCCTCTCAGCAACCCCATTCTATTATGGGTTGTAAGGAATAATCAACTCTCTCCCGATGCTCTCTCCTACACATAAGTCAATAAAAACCTTGGAGGTATACTCACCCCCATTGTCTGTCCTCAGAACTACTGATTTTCTTCCCAGCCTGGTTCTCCACAATAGTTTTGAACTCTTGGAACCGATTGAAGACCTGTCCTTTGGTATTCATGAAGAAAATCCAATACTTCCGAGAGAAGTCATAAATGAATATGCCATAGTATAAACAACCATTCAAAGATGCAGAAGACATGAAACCACATACGTCAGAGTGAATCAGATCAAGTATACCTGCTGCTCTGTTGTCATTGCTTGGAAAAGAAGTCTTGGTTTACTTTCCCAAAGCACACCCCTTGCACAACTCCTGGTGCTACGTACTGAACTATGGAACTCCAGTCACAATATCCCTCAATATCCTTAGAGATCCGTGATGCAAATGGGCCATCCTCTTGTGCCATAGCTCACAAATATCATTGTTGCTGGTAGAATGAAATAATGCACTCGCTAGATGAAACATGAGCTTGTATAGATTCTCATGTTGAGTTCCAATCACTTTGGCCGAAGTGATACTGGACCCCTTGGGAAATAGGAGCACCTTTCCATCATGAAACAACACCTCATAACCCCTCTCCTCAATAGAAGAAACTGAAATCAAGTTCTTTTTCAAGCTAGGAACATATAGGACCTCTCTCAACAACATGAGAGGTAGAGACTCCCTCTGAAATGATACTGTCCCACTACCAACTGCCTTGATTACCCGGTCATCTCCAAGCACTACCTCAAGATCACCAATCTGTGTAAGATATTTCAAATGCTCACGAACACCTGTCATATGGAGGGAGGCACCACTGTCAATATACCACACATTGGAATGAGTGGTTATAGTGGAAATACATACCACTAAGGAAAAATCCTTATCAAACTTGGTGGAGAGATCCTCCACCTTTGCTAAAGTTGATGTATGCTTCTTCCTCTTATTAGGAAATTGTCCTAGATATTGCCCAAACTTGTGACATGCAAAGCACTTGACTTTGCTCATGTCCTTCTTTCCTTCACCCTTCAGTTTGTTTTCTCCCTTAGCACCCTTTTTGAATTTCTCTGTATTGATGGAAACAAGAGCCACATTCTCCTTATCATGACCTGTAGATGAACTGCCATGCACATAACCTCTCCGGGTCTCCTCCTGAACAAAATCATCCCAAAGACATTCCCACTTGGGAAGGTTCTCCCTAGCCATAATGCCCTCAACAAAAACAACCCATTGTTTGGAAACTCCATTCAATGTTGTCCCGACAAGTTCATAGTCAACAATGGCCTCCCCAATTTCTCCAAGTTCATCTCTCACCTGTATCAACTTGGTAAGATATGTGACCACATTTCCAGCCTTGGTCATTTTAATGCTTTTCAGTTTTTCTCTCAAAACCATCTTCCGATTCTCATTTGTAAACTGATACAACTTTGTCAAGGACTCCCACATCTCATAGGCATTTCCCTTCCTCGTCACATGAGGAATAAAATGGTCCTTGATGGCATCAAGGATAATTATTTTAGCCTTGATACTCTTCTTGGTGTATGTTGCTAGAAGAGTAGCATTTGTGGGTACATTCATTGGGTTTGTTGTGGAGTTCTCAACAATATCCCATAACTCACATTCTTGCAACAACAAGACCATCCTCTCCTTCCAAGAAACAAAGTTTACTGCCCCATCAAGTCTGTCCTCAACCCTTAAACCGGTAGCCATTGACCCTTTTCTGCCGAAAATGTAAAATTCAAACTTCTGTCCGGTGAAGTAACTTATGTCCCCTTTTTCTGTCTTGCTGATATAAATCTGCCTTTCTTTAACTCAACTCTGATAACATGTAAAATTTCAGACCCCACCCAGTTTCAAGTCTCATTGATTTTTATCAGTGTTTAATGCCCAAACCCAGTTTTATGACAACCATAAATACTCAGCATGTAAACATAATTTCAGAACTAAAACATGAGGATTCTGAACAACATTTAATGCAGAAAATAAAATATATCAGCAGCACAATATTCAAAAAATTTTGCACACGGATTTTTGGTCAAACTTGACCCTGGAAAAACCCACAGGGGGAAAACAATTGAGAGAGGGAGTTTTTATTATTTCAGAGCTCTGAGGAAGTGTCTTTTACATCAGTCATTCATATCATAAATTTAATATAGACTTATCTCGAAAACCATGCCAGGATTCCTCTTCAAAATCTGAGCTAAACTCCTTGAAATTCATGACATAATTTCCTACACATATGCACCGGTCAACTCCTTGATTTCTGTGCCCCCTTTAGCTGTATGACCACCTCAAAAATTGTCCCAAACTGTAGCAGAAGAAAATCTGTGCAATAAATCCCTGTATGACTGCCTTAGGAACTATGCCAAACACTCAGAAAATTACACAACAATATTCCTCGATTTTTGTGCAGCAAAAAACAACAGTATGGACTACTAAAATATGTACAGTACGACCTATTACACATACTGTACTTTTCCCTCGATTTTTGTGCAAATTTTAACTGTACGGTCTCCTAAAAAATCTATATAGTACAACCTCCTTTTAGTGTTGTACCCTGCCTCGATTTCAGTGCCAATATTCAAGATGTACAACCTGCTCAATCCATATAGTATGACCTGCTATCAATGTTGTACTCTTTCCTTGAAATGCTTGCCAGATCCTTCCTTGGAATGCATTCTGTTTAGCAACAAAAGGTCCTCTCTTAGTCTGCTCGACTTCTTTCTTTTTCCAGCGCTCTCTTGCTCTTTCTCTCTCAAAAGAATGAACAATAACCCTAGAAAGGGTGTACCCTCCTACCCTAGTCGACCTCATGGAGGTAGGTGAAGAGTCATCTCATCCAATTGTTGAGATTAGATGAGATCAAGGGTGGAAATTAAATCACTTAAGTCACCTACTTTCCCTAAGTCCAAAATGTGACCTTTTAATTTATGTCCCACAAATTAAATGACTAGGGTCCACATTAGGCACTTTCTCACCCCTTAGGCACCTAGGTGATGAGAAACACTTGCCTAGGTACTTTTTAATTATTTTAACATATACAACAATACAACCCAGAAATTGAATGCTCATGCTGTACAAAATTCTCTCTTGGAAATCGTGCTTGAAATATTTCTCTTGCTCTACCTTTCTCCAACTCATTAATTTCTCTCTCTTCAGTTAATGACAGTGTGACTTCAATAATGTTTTCTCTCTTTCCCTAGATGTTTTTTTATATTTTTCCTCTTCCCAAAACCTTAACTAAATAATCTCAACTAACTCATCAATGGTTGAGATCAATCATATCTACAGGCTTACATTAAATGCTCATTTAATAATATACTTTATTATTAAATGCTCACAAATCTTTTTGGGACTCACAACTTAACTTTTCACGTAAGTCATTAAAAAAACATAAGGTCAATTTTATAATATAAAGTCACTTTTATATTATAAAACACTTTAGGAAAGTCAAAATGGTCCCCACCATGTAAAACATCACAAAATCATGGTGTGACCTCCTGAGTTACATTCCTAACACTCCCTCTCAACGAGGGAGGTACCAACACTACCATCTTGACCACTGTCAAGAACTCCATGATTCTGGCTCTGGAAGTTGATGTTGGAATACAACTCGAAACTTTGGATCTTTCTCATTATCTCTATGTTGGATGAGTCTCCTGCCAGTGATTTCAAGAGAACCTTCCTGTTCTCTTGAATCCAACAGTTGATCTTCTGCATGCACTCCCTCTACAACCCTTGCCTGAGCCAACTGCTCATCTTCAATTCCAGATGCTAATAGCCATCCAAAACTACTATACATAGTCATTCCACGAACCGAGTATAGTCTCTCTTTCCGATCACCGAGCAACATTGCTTCGATTGGTTGTACTCCTATAGGATACAAGAACACATGTCCTGACCTGAACACTGTCCCCCATCCCGAATCTTCCAGGGCTGAAATATAAATTAAATTCACTGGAATCCCTGGGACAAATAGAACTCCTTCCAAAGTGAAGAGCTCACCAAATTCAAGTTGGAACCAGACTGTTCCAACCCTTCTGACTGCTCGAGTAATGTCGGTCATAATATTGCAACCAGGACCAATCCCATTGATACTCATAAAGGCACCCCACATGCCAATCATGTGTTTGTATGCACCACTATCAATGATCCAAGAATCTGCAAACCTTTCTGAGCTTCCTATGCTTGAATCAAGAGACAAAAGATAAAATGCTTTCTCAAATTCCTTTGAGAAGTCATCTACAACAATTGGAACTACTGCACAACTTTCATCCTTCTTCTCCTTCTTTCGATCAGGACAATGGCTTGCAAAATGTCCAAGTTTGTTGCAAACATAGAAATGAATCTTACTCAAGTCTTTCTTCTTCTTTCCTTTGATTTTTACAACAAGGGACACATTTTCATCAATATCAATATCTTTCTTGGCATTACCTTGAGATCCCTCCTGGATCTCCTCCTGGGTAATGTCATCCCCTAATCTACTCCAGTCTAGCAACTTCTCTCTACCCACCACACATTTTACAAAAAACTCCCACTCTTTAGTAAACCCCTTAAGGGCTATCCTCACCATTTCTGAGTCAGAGATGACCTCACCTACAACAACTAGCTCATATTTCACTTGAGCCAATCTGGTAAAGTAGGTAGCTACATTCTCCTCCTTGGTCATTCTAACCTCATGCAACTTGTCTTTCAGGGCCATATTTCTATTCTCATTTTTGGCTTCAAATAGATTTTTCAAAGTGTCCCACATCACTTGGGATGTTGGTTTCTTAGCTAAGTGTGGGATAAGGTTTTCATTCACACCATCCAACAAGATTCTTTGTGCCTTAGCTTCCTTTATCTCATGAAGGTCTAGGGAAACTGGGTTATTTGTGGGTACAACAAAAACTGTATTGACAAAATTCTAGATCTTATTCTCCTTTAGAACTGTTGCTATTCTAACTTTCCATCGAAGGTAATTAGATATGCCATCTAATCTATTCTCAAACCTTATAAAAAAAGCCATTATTTATTTAACTGTTCTTGTTGAGAATAAACCAATCAAAATCACAACAAAACAGTTCCTAACTTTCTCTTTCTCCTTTCAACTTCACTTACAAAACCCTAGGCTCTAATACCATATAGATTTTCTATGACAAAAAACAAAACTTCACTGAAACCTTTCGTCAAACACTTGGCTGAAACACTTGACTTTGCATTTAATCCAAGTTATTAATGAATCAATTACACCACATGCATTTAATTAACTGGGATCAAACTGAAACTGAAATGAAAGTACCAATCAACCAAGTAGATCCTACTGTAAGCAGTTGACACAAGAAATTAGGCATAAGCCAGGGAAAATCCTCATGAATTGTGAGGCAACCCAAAGATAGAGAATATATTTTATTTCAAGTACAAATTAAAATCATTCAAGCTGTACTTATCTCATCATCTGACCAACATTTTTCTGTAGAAACTATACAAACTGTTACTGCTCCATTTCTTTCAATTCCATACATTGTACGAACTGTCCAGACCAAACAATAAATGCACATAAATCAGTCTAGAAATGCATTCCTGCAATCTGAAACTGTGCGAAATTCATTAATAACTGTATTAACCTCAGTTTGCATGCTGGAAATCACTGTATGACCCATAACTAATAAATGCGCCCTCCAGCTGTGTATACAACAATACGACCCATAAATTAAATGCTCATGTTGTACATAATTATCTCTTGGAAACCATGCCTGAAATATTGCTCTTGCTCTACCTTTCTCCAACTCATTAATTTCTCTCTCTCTTCAATTAATGACAATGTGTGTAATGTCCCCACTTTGGGACATCATTATATTACAGAGTGTTATCATGACCAGGGTAGCTACAGAGTGTTATCATGACCAGGGTAGCCAGATGGAGGTTATAGCGAGTATATGAGATATTGAGGGGTTCTTTGGGGTCCAGTTTGTATCACTCATCTTATTTCATTATCATGATCCATTCTGCACAACTTGGCTTTGGTTTCTTTGTATTCCGACGATTTCCGTGATTTTGAGTTATTTTGGGTTATATGTTAATTAAATTCACTAAGGAGGTCATATTGGGCATAATACTTGAAGGAACCTCTTAGTGTAATAGCTCATTGGAATCAGGAGGAATAACACTACATGATAGGATGATGAGAAGTGACTTTCAGTGGCCATGGAAGCCACAAAGAGGGATAAACTACTTTTTAGAGGTAAAATAGTTAATTAATTAATTAATTAATTAATAATTAAATAAATCAAAAGTCACTTTGGAGAGACAAGGTGAGTAGGGAGGATAAAAGAGAGATAGGGTCCTCTACTCTCTCATTATGTTGTTTATCATTTAATATCTGGCTTCTTTCTAGTGAGCCCATGCACTTGGGGGTTTTGAGGGTTTTGACTTAACAAACCCTAGAGATCAACTCCGTTGTGAAAGATCCCACCTATCTTGATTCAAGATTTTTCACAGAGGTGAAATATTCCTGCCTCACCATTTTACATCATATCTACTCAGTTTCAGAGGGATTCTACACCAGTCACAGGTACAAAAAGAGAGAGGGCACAACATAGAGAGTTTTCAACAAAGGGGGTGCACTTGTGGAGCTAGTGCAGTTCGATTTGGTCAAGGAGAAGGAGTTTTGGAGGATTTGGTTATTGGGTTAGCTTGGTAGAGGCCATAGCGCCCTTCTTGGCTCATCCGGTAGGTGTTTTGGTGGAGCATTGATTAGTTTGAGAGTGGGACAAATTCTCTTAGAGGAGGGGCATAATCTAGGAGTGGATCTACTCATGGGAAGGGCCCAATCTTCATTCTTCAGCTAGGGATCTATTCTATCTTGTTTCAAGACTCCAAATATACTCTTCTAGAGTATTTTTCTTACTATTGGTGCCAAGGAGGAAGAGGACTGAATTCTTGGTTCTTTAGTCATCCAGGAGGGCGCAAGACAATTAGGGTTTTGTTTATTTGGAGGTTGATACCTTCACTGTTCAACTTGGGACTTCATCAGTGCTATAGTCTTGGCCCGATATACACTTCCAACCATTTTTAGAGTGTTTGGAGGCTTCCAACAACAAGGCTGAATTTTTGGTTGTATTTAGCTTTCCAACAAGGCGCAACTGATCCAGTTTGGGGTTTGGTACTTTAGAGGGAAGGGATCTCATTGTAGATTTTTAATGAAAAAAATCAACAAACTGAAATTTCTGTCAAACACTTAGCAACCTAGAGATAAATGTCTTCATAAACTTCATAAATGCTTTAAACCCACATTCATAAATTACCATAAGCAGAAATACACATTGCTAAGCAAAATAGCAACAAAAATAAACACAGTGGACAACAACCCATAAAAATCAGAAATTTAGGCAAATTCCAGGGAAAACCCCAAAGTGGGGAAATGCAACAAGAGAGAGAGAGAGAGAGAGAGAGAGAGAGAGAGAGAGAGAGAGAGAGAGATTATTATGGGAGGTCTCATCACGAGCCGCCCCATTATGTTCATAGGTATCTAGCGGTATGACATTGCCATTATTTGGTTACCATGCCAGGGCAATGACCTTTGGTTGCATGGCCAAGGGAAAGGGGGTCTCATCACGAGCTAGCCTTATCATTTCTGCAAAAATACTAGTGGGTAACACTGTCAGATTTGGTCACCATGCCAAGGCAGTGTCCTCTGGTTAGACCTTGAAGTAAAAAGGAAAGAAAAAGTAACAAATAAGAAAAGAATAAAGGCAATGAAAGGGCTTGGAAAAAACTGCATCCATGACGGGTACAACTCACCTCCTACAAAGGCACCCACGAACAATACCTACCCCTGGTCTTCCTTATGACTGGACATCCTTAGACCATATCACTTCATGAACATGGCTTGAATAATCTTCTGTGGAAACTTTCCTCTTCTTATGGATACCAACCCAATAGGTTATTTTGTCTATTTCTTCAACTTTGTATAGTAGATCAGTGTAATGTCTTTGAGCTATTAGAGGATATGCTAGGGGTTTTATGCATGTATTTGATCAATTTAATGATGAAATATGATTGACATTGCTATGATCCCAAGGATTGATGAGCCTATGGAGGGCGAAGTTTTTGATGTGCAGGACCATACCCGACGGACAGGTACCAGTGGACCGGTACACATGGGGATATGATTAGCTCGGACCTCCATGGGGCTGAAGATCCCATCAGATGGTTGCTGGGATGGCAGAGACAAGACAACGTTATGACGAGCCTTTGCACGAGAAGAAAGAAGGACGTTCTACCCAAGACACTTTGGCAGAGCCCGGCCTAGGGGGGATCACCCACTTCAGATGGAACATTTGCCCCTTGATGGACAGGACGTCACCCAGCAGAGAAGGACGTTATCCTGAGCGTGTGGCAGTGTGATGAGGCTATTTGGCATGTGTGGCAGCTTGGAGGAGCCCTAGAAGGGCCAACGTCTGGCTTCTTGATGCTGGATATGCCCAAAAAGGGCCAACGTCTCCCTCAGAAGGGCTTGACGTCCCACTTTTTGCTAATATTATGTCATTTTTCTAGCAGTTAATGCAAAAACAGTGTAAATTTTGCAGTCAGCCTTGTCGACTGTTTTAATGACCTATTTTTTTTTATTGAAAGGTCATGGATTGGCATAAATTGAGGACGTTTTTCCTCATTTGGAACATAACATAACTCACTCTCTTGTGAGATCCTAAAAACGTGCGCCCTAGTTTGGTGCTCTTGGTTTTTTAAAGTGAGGCGCAACTCTTCTTGGAGAATTTCTCTTGGCATTTATGGTGTTTCTCTCATGGAAGGTTTACAACTAGGGTTTGATTATGCATTCTTCATGATATGTAAGTGAATTTTTCATGCAAAACTTCTTAAGTGAATGGTTGTAGGCTTAGTTTCTTACATTTTGCT
>SNQJ01S0083981.1:55116-81727 GCA_010110895.2 Picea sitchensis
AGGACAACGTTATGATGAGCCTTTTCACAGGAAGAAAGAAGGACGTTCCACCCAGGACACTTTGGCAGAGCCTGACCTAGGGGGAATCACCCACTGCAGATGGAACATTTTCCTTTGATGGACAGGACGTCACCCAGGAGACCTGGATGTTATCTTGAGCGTGTGGCAATGTGATGAGGCTATTTGGAACGTGTGGCAGCTTGGAGGATCCCTAGAAGGGCTAACGTCTGGCTTCTGGATGCTGGATATGCCCAAAAAGGGCCAACGTCTCCCTCAGAAAGGCTTGACGTCCCACCTTTTGCTCATATTCTGTCATTTTTCTAGAAGTTAATGAAAAAATAGTGTAAATTTTGTAGTCAGCCTTGTCGACTGTTTTAATGACCTATTTTGTAATTGAAAGGTCATAGATTGATATATATTGAGGATGTTTTTCCTCATTTTGAACATAACACAACTGACTCTCTTGTGAGATATTATCTTTTGCGCCCTAGTTTGGTGCTCATGGTCTTTTAAAGTGAGGCACAACTCTTCTTGGAGGATTTCTCTTGGCATATATGGTGTTTCTCTTAACGGAAGGTTTACAACTAGGGTTTGATTATGCTTTCTTCATGTCATGTAAGTGAATTTTTCATGCAAAACTTCTTAAGTGAATGGTTGTAGGCTTAATTTCTTACATGATACATCTTGCTATTATATTGCTGAATCTTGAAACCCTAGGTATCAGGCACACAAGTAGGTCATTGCTATATGTCCCCTTGTTTGAGAAATTGTTTTAGCCATTGATAAAGGAAGATATAGCCTAGCCATTGCTACACTTTTCTCCCTTTTTTTGAGCTAGTGTTGAGGTTATAGGTTGAAAAGAGGAGACGTCCTAGGCCTAGCTGGACTACACCTAGGGTTTCACCTCCTAAGGTTTGAGGGCCTTGCCTTTGCAACACCTTCTCCCTTAAATCTGTACTTTAAAGCTAGCTGTTTTGCCAAGTGTATTTAGAGAAAGAGGAAGGAACACAAGGCCTTGCTTAAGCAACACCAGAGTGAGCCTCCTTCCCTTAGGGTTTTGATTCTAGGGCCCTGCCATTGCAGCACCTTGGAACCCTACCTTCTAGTCTCTAAGTTTAAGTCCTCCCGAGACTTTTTTCCCTTTCTTTGACTCCATACACCCTAAGGCACTGGTTATTTCTCCAACGTTGAGCTTGTAGTGTGAAAAATCATCTTTTAAAACTTTATTTTTTGAAACCCTAACTAACCCTAACGCTACTAACCTAGGTTGACGTCATACTTGACGCAACAAGCCTTCTAACTAGCAAATAAGCAATTAAAAGATGACGTCAAGAATTTACTGAGTAATTTGTTGATTGAAAATACTGTTGGCTTAGTCATTTTGTAGATATTGATGAATTGGTGATCTTGCATAGGCTATTTAGCAGAACGTTGACCTCATCTTGTCTACTATATTGCTTATTAAATGAAATCAGATAATTAAGAAGTACTAACCCATTGAGTTATAGCCTGCAAATATTGTATTGTATTGTTATCATCTTGTTCCAGGCAGGTGTTTTCAACAGGCACTTCACTTCTTTATTGGTTGATTAGCCGGATTATCTGATACTGGTGGTAACCTGCGAGGAGGGAAAACCTTAACTCCTGACCTTTTATTATTTGCCTCTTCAAACCCCAGGTTACCGGGGACGTCTCCCCTGGGCTAACCTCCCTAAACAGAAAGAACCTCCCCATCGAGGTGACATTGGGTGGGGAACGTTCCTGTTATGCCAGTTTGTCCACTATCCTGTAGCCTGTGACCTAAAATACAAACTGTGCGATAACACCGTATTGTTTTATGTCTTGTTCCATACCTCGATTTTTGTGCTAATAGTCAGCTATACAGACTGTTCTGTATGACCCAAAAACAACAAACACAATTCTTAAATCTGCCTCGAAAACTATGCGCAAATCTATCTCAAAAACTGTGTCAAATCCGTACTACTGTTTGCATTGTACGGATCCGTACAGTACGACCTCCCACAACAGAAAAATAATTCAGCCATAGAACATAAAATATTTCCTTGGGATTTGTGCCCTATCTCCCTTGGAAAATGTGCCCTCTTTGCTGCTCACTTTCCTCTCTCAAGCTTACTTAGAAAATCTCTCTCAATTTTCTCTCAATGTTCTCTCAATGTGTCTTGCACACTACCCATTGCATTCGTTTATAAATATGAAAATGACCTTTTCCCTCCAAAGTATACTTTCACCTTCGCCAACCCTAAATCCAAAGGCCAATATTAGATCTTTCCTTTTTCAAGATCAACGGTCATGATCCATTCCCTCCAAAATGAATCCCTTGAAATATTAAAGTGATTTCACTTTATTACATAAGTGCTTTATGAAAATAAAGTCACTTTAAAATTAGAAGGTACACTTTATTAAAAAAAATCACTTTAATAAAAGAACCACTTAAAACAACTTTATAAAAACTCATTACAAAGTTAAGTGCCTAGTAGTGTAAACATTAAGGTAACATCCACATACAAGACAAAACATGCGGAGTACCTCCCGAGCTAAAACGATAACACTCCCTCTTAGCAAAGGAAGTACTCACTGCCACCACTATCATCTAGTTTCATCATACTTTGCTCTTTAGGATCTCCCTTTGAACCTAGAGCCATCCTCGACACCTGCACAAAACTCGAACTAGAAGATCTTCTCCTAGCAACATCCTGGAACCCTGAGCTCACTTCATCTTGAACATTGGTTTGATCAACCTAGCTAAGCCTCCTACTAGTGCTCATAAGAGACTCGCTCTCTTCTCTTGGAATGAAGGACTGAATCGTTAGCTCCATCGCAACAAACTATGTAGATTTTTTATGACAAAAATCAACAAACTGAAATTTCTGTCAAACACTTAGCAACCTAGAGATAATTGTCTTCATAAACTTCATAAATGCTTTAAAACCAAATTTGTAAATTACCATAAGCAAAAATACACATTGCTAAGCAAAATAGAAGCGAAAATAAACACAGTGAACAACAACCCATAAACTCATAAATTTAGGCAAATTCCAGGGAAAACCCCAATGTGGGGAAACCCAACGAGAGAGAGAGAGATATTATTATTCAGCTTCAGGAAAGTACAGAACAACAACAAATACACATTTCCAACCAAGGAAAATACTTCACAACACCAAAACAATCCCACTAAATTCTGCCTCGATTTTCGTGCCAAATCCGTACGGTTGTACGACCTGTTTTGTACCTCGATTTCCATGCCAACATTCAATTGTAGGTACTATTCCGTACAACCCAAAAACAACAAACAAAAGTTTGAAATCCACCTAAAAAACCGTGTCCAAAACTGCCTTGATTTTCATTCCAAATCCGTACTGCGGTACAGACTGTACGGATCCGTACAGTACAAACTCCCACAATATAAAAACAACTCAACCAAAAAACATAAAATCTTTCCTTGGGATTTATGCCCTAGCTCCCTTGGAAAACGTGCCCTCTTTGCTGCTCACTTTCCTCTCTCAAGCTTACTCATAAAATCTCTCTCAATCTTCTCTCAATGTGTCTTGCACACTACCCAATGCATTCTTTCATAAATCTGAAAATGACATTTTCCCTCCAAAGTGTCTTTTCACCTTCCCCAACCCTAAATCCAAAGGCCAAGATTAGATCTTTCCTTTTTCAAGATCAAGGGTCATGATCCATTCCCTCCAAAATGAATCACTTGAAATATGAAAGTGATTTCACTTTATTACATAAGTGCTTTATGAAAATAAAGTCACTTTAAAATTAGAAGGTACACTTTATTAAAAAAAGTCATTTTAATAAAAGAACCAATTAAAACAACTTTATAAAAACTCATTACAAAGTTAAGTGCCTGGTAGTGTAAACATTAAGGTAACATCCACATACAAGACAAAACATGCGGAGTACCTCCCGAGCTAAAAAGCCGACACTCGTCTTGTTATTCATCTATTGTAGCCATGGGACCTTTGGAGGCTTGTCTCTTCTCTTCTTGATCTAGCTTGAAGGTTATCTTCATTTTGCTACTAGCTCTTAGCTATATTGTACCAGATCTATAGATCCATTGTATTAGGGTCTTCTTCTATTATGAATAATATCAGATCTGAGGTATGTTTGGGTTATCTTTTGTATTGTTGATCTTTCATCTTGTTGAGGTATGTTCCATTACTATGTCTATGTTGATTATTGTTGCAAACACACATAACAACCATCAGTATAAACCCTAGCGCAACTCATGAGCCTTAAGACTGCAAAGTGTTTGACGAAATGCCACAACTAGAAAATGTTTAAAAATCACATGAAAAACGTAATGTTCTTGGCATCTTGGATTGGGAACATTACAGTGTTATCAAAGCGTTGAGCCTCCCATCCAGTGGGTATTAGTGCATGCAAAAATACAATAGGGATGGATACTAATGACTTTTCTATAGAGATTGTACATTGTGAATGGGAATACTATGCCCTTAGTGAGGGATTCACGGCTCAAGTAACACTCCAACAGTTTATATCCATAAAAAATCCTAGGTGGAGCAAAGATGAGGTCTCAGAGTGGGCCGACAGAGCAGAGAGAAACATACCTATAACAACTATATGGAGGGAATCAAAGAATAAAACTACACTCATTAGGAGTAGACAATGTTGCTACAGTTGCAAGGTGCCTTGGGAACCAAATCATAGATGTAGGGGTAGAGGTAAGAAACACATTATTGAGGTGCACTATGACAATGAGGATGAGGAGATGCATGGGGATGAAACCATAGATTCTTATTTGGAGCAGTTCGATGATTCCAGTGACTCTTGCACACTTGTGGAGGCTAGTTACTCTTTCACACTTGAGGAGGATAGTGACCCTTGCGCATTGGAGGGACAGTGGGATGGACATGATGATAACACATGTGCTTCAACAATCATATCACATAGTGTTGATAACCTTACACTTCAACAGAGTGGTGACACTAGCAAGGATTCACACGTGTTAGCACCTAGACCTCATGAGCTTCCTATGATGACCATGAAACCTTTGTCATCTTTTTAGACACCCATGATAGCCACACCACATGAGGATATCAATGGAATTTTATATATGATGGAGGAGCCTTGTGTGAGGGATGCACACGAGGGACATATGGATCCATAGACCCAGGAGGAGAGACATGACGTGAAGGAAGTTGACCTTACACATATATATTAGTATGAGGAGAGTGAGTCACTTCTTTTGGAGACTCCATTGTTTGATCAGGTTGGGGAGACTGACAATTTTATGGGACACTTACTTCCAGGACAGGTCGATAGTGATATGGATGCACTCCTTATTGGTCAGGATATCCATAGCACATGTATGGACATGTCTATATGGGATCCAGGCGCCGATGATAGTATCAGGGTGAGTGCACAGGAAGATACAACTACTCATACATGATACAATATGATTCGGGGAGAGCTAGCAGTTGGTGATGATGTGCAGTCGCATACAGGAGGAACCAGTAGCACAGTGGACAAGGGACAATTCAATGCCTTATCTTTTGAAGAGAGTGTTGTTGGGGATTCCAGGGTTGACACTAGCAGTGAGGGGAGTGACGTAGCGCCTCAACATGACTGTGATCAGGAGTCATGCTACTTAGCAGGACACTTGAGAGTCAGTGATGACATGATCATGGCAGCCACTAGGTGCATTGATGACACACATGCATTGGTGGTCGATTGTTGCTGAAGGGAATCGATGGAACATGATAGTTCAGATGGGGGATTTTCCATAGATGACTTTCATACTCTCATGGAGAGAGTGTCTGTGATGAGGAAAGACTACCAACAGTTGTCGATGGACATAGACTATCTATTGGGGGTTGGTGAGATGTATCATAGGGCCTTGGGGGAGCAGGAGTTGGAGGTGGACAGACTCACTCATGAGTTGGAGAGCACTCGAGTATTGTTGAGAGGCACACATACAACCCTTCAAGAATTAGAGTCCAGATCAGAGGATCTTCTTGAGGAGATTCGACAGAGATCCACTACAACTATCTTATTAGAGAGTCATATATATCCTTCAGTCACATTGCTAGAGGATGTTGGTGGTTTAGTAGAGGAGAACCAATTGATGGAGGGGCATGAGGAGTGCCCAAGATCAATGATGAGTATGGAGAGTTATGATCGGGAGGTGTTGGAACTACCCCCCACGAGTATCCGTGAGACAGTTGAGCATTCACATACGCATGGGGACTCCAGAGCCAGGGATAGTTTTGAGGACACTTCCATTGGTGTCCCAGGTGTGGTTGACCTTCATGTAGAGTTTGAACCAGTAGTACATCCAGGATCCATGTTGCGACAGGAGTATACAAGAGATTACATGAGTATGCAGGAGCATAAAATGGTGAGTGACAATTCACAAAGACATGCTGAGATGTGCAGTGGGACTCAGGTGGACACATTGGATTGCAGGGAGGAGACAAACTTAGTAGAGCATGGAGATTCCTCTCACTTGCAGCCATGGATAGATATGGGAGATCACCTTTAGAGAATCAACAATTGCATGAGTGATGATGGATGGAGAGTGGTTGACCGATAGTTTGAGCGGTTACCCCCGGTTATACATGTTGATTGGGGTTCAGTGATGACTCCAGACAAGTGTTTACCATGGGTACTAGTGGAAGAGATTTTGGTTGAATCCTTGGGATTGACCAAAGCATATGATACTTTCCATTCCTACAGTCAACTACAAATGTTTTTGTTATCCTTTCTTGACACTTTCATCATTGACAACAACATGGGGGGAGATGTACAGTGGCAGAGTACATGGAGAGTTGTTAGGCCGAGACCACCTGACATGCGTGATTTTACGTCATATAGAAGGATAGGGGCGGATCATCCTAGGAAGACAGTTGAGAATTTGTGCGTGATGGTGAGCATCTTAGGCCATGAGATAGTAGACATCTCAGAGGGTGACACAGATACAGATTCTCATGGGGATGAGCAAAGAGGGCTTATGAAAGTGATCAGTATGACACAAGAGCAATTAGTGGGGATTGGAAGTGATAAACTTCCAAGTTTTCCATGGGATTCGGGAGTCCATTTTTTTAGTGGGTTGTTTCAGGTTGCACCAAATAGCCACACACTTCACTTTGGGTTGGTTTTAAGTGAGTTTGCAGGGGCCTGTCCTATGGAGCGATAATTTTTCTTCCTTATGATCCTCATGATCGAGTATGGAGATGGTTGGATAGATACTAGTTCCACAGAGGTACTTTTACCGATGCAGCTTTTGTACAGCAGGTCTAGTTTCCACAGGTATTCTATCTTGAGGATCTAGGAGTGGGGGATCGAGTATGTATGCGGGGAGTAGACAATCATGATCAAAGTAGTGCAGCGCCAACATGGTGATCTTTGGAAGAGACTAGCATGGGATCTGACAATTGCAGGGTTGAGCATTTCATTAATTGATGGAGGCAAGTGGACCTTTGCAGGGGAAAGTTATTTTGACTTTCCATTGAACTTCAGTGTTGAGGAGAGCACGCCACTTGAGGGTGACTCATGGAGGTCTTGCAGTACCTCACTATGGCAGAAACATGTGCAGTTGATGGAGACCGTATTGGTCTTTGTATGGACTTGGAAGATGGAATCATTCCGGGATGAGGCTATGTGCCATGCGCATGAGACTCATGGTGTTGATATGTTACCGGATTATGCTTCACAGGGTATTGTAGTTCACGTCCTGATATTGGATCCAAGGGATGGAGTGCGTGATATTTCATCTTTGGATGGAGCCTACTGTAGGTCCCACAGGTAGACATGGGACCCCGGTATTATATATGGATTGATTCAGTTATTGCTTGAGGACAAGCAATATTCTAGCAGGGAGGACTGTAATGTCCCCACTTTGGGACATCATTATATTACATAGTGTTATCATGACCAGGGTAGCCAGATGGAGGTTATAGTGAGTACATGAGATATTGAGGGGTTATTTGGGGTCCAGTTTGTATCACTCATCTCACTTCATCATCATGATCCATTCCGCACAACTTGGCTTTGGTTCCGTTGCATTCCGACGATTTCCGTGATTTTGAATTATTTTGGGCTATATGTTAATTAAATTCATTAAGGAGGTCATATTGGGTATAATACTTGGAGAAACCTCATAGTGTAATAGCTCATTGGAATAAGGAGGAATAACACTACATGATATGATGATGAGAAGTGACTTTCAGTGGCCAGGGAAGCCACAAAGAGGGATAAAATACTTTTTAGAGGTAAAATGGTTAATTAATTAATTAAAGTGATTTAATTAATTAATTAATAATTAAATAAATCAAAATTCACTTTGCAGAGACAGGGTGAGCAGGGAGGATAAAAGAGAGATAGGGGCCTCTACTCTCTCATTATGTTGTTTATCATTTGATATCTGGCTTCTTTCTAGTGAGCCCATGCACTTGGGGGTTTTGAGGGTTTTGACTTAACAAACCCTAGAGATCAACTCGATGGTGAAATATCCCACCTAGCTTGATCCAAGATTTTTCATGGAGGTGAAATATTCCTCCCTCACCATTCTACATCATATCTACTCAGTTTCAGAGGGATTCTACACCAGCCACAGGTACATAAAGAGAGAGAGGGCGCAAAATAGAGAGTTTCCAACAAAGGGGGTGCACTTGTGGAGCTAGTGAAGTTTGATTTGGTCAAGGAGAAGGATTTTTGGAGGATTTTGTTATTGGGTTATCTTGGTAGAGGCCATAACGCCCTTCTTGGATCACCCGAGAGGTGTTTTGGTGGAGCATTTATTTATTTTGAGAGTGGGATGAATTCTCATAGAGGAGGGCACAATCTTGGAGTGGATCTACTCATGGGAAGGGACCAAGCTTCATTCTTCAACTATGGATCTATTATATCTTGTTTCTAGAATCCATATCTACTCGTCTAGAGTATTTTTCTTGCTGTTGGTGCCAAGGAGGAAGAGGACTGAATTCTTGGGTCTTCAGTCATCCAGGAGGGCGTAAGCCAATTCGGGTTTTGTTTATTTGGAGGTTGATACCTTCACCCTTTAACCTGAGACTTCATCAGTGGTTTAGTCTTGTCCCAATCTACACTTCCATCCATTTTCAGAGTGTTTGGAGGCTTCCAGTAGCAAGGCCAAATTGTTGTGTGTATTTAGCTTTCTAGCAAGGCACAACTGATCTAATTTGGGGTTTGGAACTTCATAGGGCAGGCATCTCATCTTGTTATTCATCTATTGTATCCATGTGGCATTTGGAGGCTTTTCTCTTCTCTTCTTGATCTAGCTTGAGGGTTATCTTCATTTTGCTACTAGCTCTTAGCTATATTGTACTAGATCTACAGATCCATTGTATCAGGGTCTTCTTCTATTATGAATAATATCAGATTTGAGGTATTTTTGGGTTATCTCTTGTATTTTTATCTTTCATCTTGTTGAGGTATGTTCCATTACTATGTCTATGTTGATTATTGTTGCAAACACACATAACAACCATCAGTATAAACCCTAGCGCAACTCATGAGCCTTAAGACTGCAAAGTGTTTGATGAAATGCCACAACCAAAAAACATTTAAAAATCACATCAAAAACACAATGTTCTTGAAATCTTGGCTTGGGAACATTACAATGTGTCTTCAATAATGTTTTCTCTCTTTCCCTAGATGTCTTTTTATATTTTTCCTCTTCCCAAAACCCTAAGTAACTAATCTCAACTAACTCATCAATGGATGAGATCAATCATATCTAAAGGGTCACATTAAATGCTCATTTAATAATACACTTTATTAGTAAATGCTCACAAATCATTTTGGGACCCACAACTTAACTTTTCACTTGAGTCATTAAAAAAACATAAGGTCGCTTTTATAATATAAAGTCACTTTTATATTATAAAACACTTTAGGAAAGTCAAAATGGACCCCTCCATGTAAAACATCACAAAATCATGGTGTGACCTCCTGAGTTACATTTCTAACATTTCCAACTAATTAGGTCGCCTTTGAGCTTGAAAAGAGCCCTTTCTCTGCCATCTTTCATTGTTTTTCCTAGGTTGAAATCTATTGGCTTGATATCTCTCCATGGAAATCAATCTATTTTGCATGGCATTTAGTTGAGAAACATGGTTGGTTTCCATGGCCTTGATACCTCAGTTAATTCTTTCAAATGGGTCTGTGGAGGAAGTCTTAATTTTTGATGCAACTGCTCTATCCTTAGACTTTGGTTGCTTTGAAGTATTACCCCTTGTAAAACCGATAAGGTTGGAATTGCCAGAGGATTGCATGTTCTTATCAATATTTATAGCCGTTTCTTGGGCAAGTTTAAGATTAACAATCTCTTTTTCTCTAAGCTGATACCTCAACTCACCATTGAAGGCTTCAATATAATAGATGAGAATGGATGTATCTGGGGGCTTAATATCTTTGTGAAGACTTGTGATTAAATCATTGAACTTCTTGTTAAATTCCTCCATTGTTTCATTCTCATTCTTCTTTATACTATGAAGTGCAACCAACAAGTGATGGTGTTCCTTGTTATCACCCTATCTCTCTGTAAAAGCCTCAATCAAATATTTGATATTAGTGAACTTGTTGTCATCTAACCTAGAGAACCAATCGAAGGCATCTTCTTCAAGGGACAAGGAAAAGAGTTTCACTTTAACATCCTGATGATTATGAACTGCACAACTACACCATTTATTAATGCAAGATGAAAAATCTTTGAGATGAGATTTGGCACTAACAACATTATTTCCTTGGAGTGAAGGAAACTTTTGAATAACGTTTTGAGGTAGAGCACGAGGATAACCATTTATTTGAGTAAAATCAAGTGGAATAAAATAATCATCCATTTCTTCTACTTACAAATTATTAAGTAAAGTATGGATATCAAAATTGGACTCAAATCCAAGACTATCAAGGATTCTATGAGAAACGAACCCGTTCAATCTCCTTCGATAAACCTTTTCAGGTTCAGGAATTAAATTGACCAGCCTTGTGAGTTCCTTCTTTAGAATACTTTATAGAATGATTTGACAGTGGAGTTGCCATATGAATCGAGTCAATTTCATATATTCACAACATGTATCAAACACAAAAACAAAACAAAAAGGAAAACACAAAATTTGTATTCCGGGAATAGAAAGATTTATCCTTGGAAATGGTGCCAAAGAATGTTGTCTCCTTATACACACCTCGGGTCACGTGGAAGAAATATTCAATCCATTGGGTGTATCCTTGGGGGCAAGTCTCGAGTCGAGATACTATCACTCAACACTCGAATCTTCCTTCTAGGCCAACTCCTAGTGAAGCCAAGGGGGGTGGTCCCTAAGAAAATAACTAAGGCTAAGTAAGATAAGTAGAAAAGGAAATCTAGGAGTTTAAATGTGAGACCAAAACAAAAAAAAATATTCTAGCAGCATATATGACACATACAATAGAATTTGCTTATGATAAAGATCTAAAACAAGTAAATCATTTCACCATAAGTGATATAGACTGAAAGTAAATTCTAGTGTTGCTGTCCTTATACACACTTGCAAACGTGGACTAAGTCTCAATCCACTTAGTGTGTCCTCAGAGGCACAATGCCTAAGTTCAAGCCCACTTTCACCTCGAATTGAACTTCTTCCGTCTAGGCTTACTCCTAGTGAAGCCAAGGGGGGTAGACCCTAGTTACTATGTGAGTTATAAGATGGGTTATAGGAGTTAATTTCAATTTGTTAAAGGTTGGGGGAAACTAGCCTATATGAGAGGCAACAATGCAAAAAAAAAACTTTAATGCAAAATCAAACCTTTCCCTAAGACAGCTAAGACTTGTGCCTAAGGTTGGGCATTGGGGTCAACTAAGTTACAACAAGAGATCTAAACAAAGAAAATAATAACTTTACAAATTATATTAGATACAAAAGAATTATAATTACAACAAATAAAGAATAGTTAGATGATTAAACAATATAAAAAAGTACAACTACTTACAAATGAAATGAATCAAGAACTAGTTAGATCAATCACAATAGTGAAGCAAAGATGAACTAATGCTTCAATGGATTTTGCAGATAAAAAAAAGAAATAGCTCAAGATGCATTCACCACCAACATTACTTGCAAACCAAGCTTGAAGTGCCCCAATGAAATGTGCGCAACTTCAAGGGGGCAACTAGAAACACAAGTGCACAACTTAATAGGAACCGAGAGATGAAAGTAAATCCACCAATGGACACAAGTGCACAACTTAAGGGATGAAAGATAAAACTTGAAAGAGAAGCCTCCACGGGCATTAGTGCACAACTTAAGATGAATTACTCAATCAAAACAATGCTCAATGAAAATACTTGAAATGTGATGCTTGAAGTAAAGGTTGCATAAAATAAAAGAGCATAAACCACTTATATAAGATTAATAAGTTAATAATTAGGTTAATGTGAATTGATTTTAGATTTGAAATTATTTAAGTTGCAATCCTAGACTAGGTGACTACCCCAATACTCCTACCGCTTTGGCCAAAAGGACTGTTGGGTTCTCAAGAAGCAAGGCAAACAAGGCCTTAGCCTAGCTCCATAGGTCAACCTGAAAAACTTGGGTGTTCAACAAGGGGGACACTTAGTGCCATGAGATCATCCCTGATCTAGCACCCCAAGTCACCTCCACAAGCCTCCTTTTTGGTGGCTAAAGTTGCATCAGTAATGGGTGATCTAATTAGTCTAAGTAAATTGATTCTCCTAGAGCCTAAAGTAGATTGATTAAGAAATTAAAAATTACTTGTGTTGAAAGCTTGACCAAATGAAATAACAAGTGCTTAAATAAAATGTACAAAAAAAAGAAAATGCCTCCAAGAGCTTAAGCAAGGTAAAGAGATGCTTCTAACTAGTTATATATTCACACGAACTTGAAAGGAAAAGAACTAGAAGCATGAAACATAAACCATGGAACTATATAACAAGCTAAACTAGCCTTACGATATAGCATGGGTGGAAAAACCAAGCCTCTTTGCTAGGTTAGGAAAAATAATGCAAGAAAATAACTTAACTTGAAAAAGAGACAAGTAAACCTAGCCACACAACCTTGTTTTAAGGACAAGTGGGGCAAACAAATAAAAATAAAAATAGAAAATAAAATCTAAGTCCTAGCCTCATGATATATCATGGGTGGCAAAGCCAAGCCTCTTTGCTAGGTGTAGGCAAAATAAATAAAAAATTGCATAAATTTAAATAAACTTGAGAAATGCAAGCTCTAGAGACTCTCTTGGGGCTTTCTTACAATGTGAGAAAGTAGAGGAAGAAGAGGGTATTCAATACCCTATCTTAGGAGGTTACTCTTGGGCGTTTTATGGCCCCAAATGGGCTATATCACCTCCTTATTGGTTCAGACCTGCAACAAATCAACAAACAAAACTTGCTAGAAAAGCTGCAAAAAGACAAAAATCTTTAGAAAATTTCTGTTAGAACAAACCAGAAATTTTCTATGTAAAAATCAGTAAGTATATTATGTTTAAATGCTCTATTCAAGTATGTTAGAATGCCAAAATAAGTATAGAAAATAACAGAAATAAATAACACATATTTAGAGGTTTTAAGTGGGTGAAATGAAAAATTTTCAGACCTGAAATCTTCACATAAAATCCGTAGGTAACCTGCAAATCTTGTGAGAATAGCTACACAAATAGAGAGGATGTGAGTAGATATAGATGGTAAAACAAAATACTTTGCAATACCTAAATAAACACTTCACTAGATCTATGATAATACTACAACAAATCTACCCAAGAAAAATACTTTTCTTAGAGTTCCTACTCTAGATCTATAACTAAAACATGCACAAGAAAGAGAACTAGAACAAGATCACCTCAATAGTAGATGGCACCAAGAAGACTCTCAACACCATGGATCCTCCAAAAATTTATTTATTATAATAGAAGCAAGCTTGAGCAAATACTTGCCACAAGCTTGAGAAGAAAGAATGAGAACAAGAAGAGAGAGAGAGAGAGGAGTGGGAAAGATTTTGGCATAGTAACAATAGTTGAGAGTAGATGTGAAATGAGGGGGGCGGGGTGAGCATTCTTTTATACTTGGGAGAGGAGAGAGACCCCTCTTGGATGAGTTACAAGTGTCACACATCCAAGAGAAATAGACAAAGTCAAGGAAGAGTCACTTTTAGGGTTTTGGTAGTGAGTTAGGGTTTGAGGGGTGAGGTGTAAAGGGGGAAAACACCTTTTCCCTATGGTCAAACATGAGGTTAGATTACAAGGGGGGCGAAATTAGGGTTTAGGTGGCTTTTTTCACTTAAACTTTTTAATTCCTACATGTCAATTAGCAAGGAAACACCACTTTAAGTTGTTGGCTAAGCAAGGGGGGGTTATTTAAGTGGAAACTTACTTTTCCAAATTAGGAAAAAGGTTAGGAAACCTTTCCCACTCTCTCTCAAACCTTTTTACTTATTTTTTACAAAAAATTGACATTTTGACTTTGTCAATTAAGCAATTAAATTGCTGACTCAAGACTGACTTGGACTCCTCATGGACAATGACCTAACAAAACTTGTCCAATTGAGCTGAAACTTGGTCCAAGGGTGTAGGCGGTCTTATTCCATTTATTTTGAGTTCTCATACCCCTATCAAAAATCACAAGGACCTAGTTTTTACATTTTTACATCAAAATTAATTAAAATTACCATTTACTGGGCAATTTGAAAAAATTAAAAAAAAAGTACTAAGACTTGACGGAATTCCACAAGACTCTAGGATATTTCTATCATGGTCATTTACAATATTCCTAGACCCTAGTCACCCATAGGGCTCGATCATTAGATCGCCTTTCACCACTTTGGAGGATTATTGTGGGAGTGAAAAACTCAAGGGTAATTAAAAAGGATGGTTAGGCCAAATTAATTACCTGAGAAAAAAAACACTTGATGAAAGGACTTCCCTAATGATAAAGTCCTAGGCAACTAACCTACAATATGATCCATGCAGACCCATTACATTATTATCCCATGTAGGGGAGCGGAAATTCCAATTACAAAATGAAATGCTAAGGCCAAAAATGCCTTGTAGAACTGATAAGTCTTCAAATTTGTTGCACCATCGGGTACATAGCTTCATGGCACATGGAGTTGACCCCCTAGTTGAAATAGGTGGTCAACATCTAGCTCCACATGGGGACATGTGTTCGATCTTTCTTTGGTATGGAGAGCATGCGAGAAATTAGAATCTACAAAAGAAAGTGCTCACCAATACCCAACATAAATACATGTATAAAATGAATAAATAAAATGCTATAAAAAATAATCACATAAAATAAATTATTATTGTACAACAATCACAAAAATGAAACTATGATACAATGAATAATCTAAGTAACATAATTACATGATGAAATGAAATAATACAAAACTTAAAATGAAGGAGAAGGGTTAGAGATATGTTACAATCGACCATGCAATGGGTAGAATGAAACCACAAATGTCTGAAACATCCCTATTCGGGATGACTCGTTAAAGACCCTTTTCAAAGTTTTATCAACTTGGAGTTTTTTGTGAGAAAGAACCAACCAAGAATCATGTTTCTTCCTCTATTCAACCAAACATTGGAGTTTGACAAGCCGTGTAAAATTTTGATACCTTGCAGCATAAGACCGTCACAGTGGGAGGCCAACCATTGCTCATAATGATATGAAACTGATAAACTGAAGTTTCCCTCGATTCTCCCATTATCCTGTATTAAGTCATCTTTTGGTTGAGAGGTTGAAAATGAACATGTCAAAGGAACCGATGCACTATTTTCATCAAGGTTTTCAAAGTTCTCCCTTGAAGAGATTGGTTCCTCGAGAGGAGGGTGGGGACTTGAATTATTTAGATATTCAACAACTTCAAACTCAAATTCCTTTATCTCATCAAGATTGGTTACTGGCTCATCCATGGACTCATCCAAAATTTCCCTATAAACTTCCCTTTCTTGTTCACTGTGAAGATCAAGTTCTATAAGGTACGGATATTCAATACAAGTCTCTTCATCTGCAAAGCGAGCCTCCATGATATCTATTTGTTTTTCCATGGACAACTATATTGCCTTACATTGTTGTGCATGGAAAAAATGCATGCTCTGAATCATTTCTATATGCTCTTTTATGGGATCTGGTGGAGCATCTATCTTTATATCTGAATTGACTATTTTTATATCTAAAAGTTCCTTCTTCCTCCATTTTTCCATAAGATCATCAACCAATTCATTGTAAGTTTAATCTTGATCATCCCCAAATCTTTCCAAAAAGGCATGCAACAAGTCTCGTATGGTCTTGAATGTATTATCATCAGAATCATGAAGCCAATCATAAGCATATCCCTCAACAAGAGTCCAGGGAAACAATTTCATTAGAACATCCTTATAAATAGGTGGATCATACCAATCTTCAATACACTGCCCAAAGGCCTTGACATGAGCACAAGCATCACCATAATCTTGAAAATCAGACAAGTTTTCAATAACTTCATTAGATATATTATGAGGATAACCAACTATTCCTGAAAAATCAAAAGGACTAAAAAAATCTTCCATTTTTAACTAGATCATTAAAAGGTCTCAAGTAAAGGTCTGGGACCCAATAATTATTAAGGATCCAACGAGAAGGAAAATTGTCTAACCTCATCTGAAAACTTTTTCAAGTTCAAGAATGAAGATAACAAGCCGTGAGTTCCTTCTTGAAGAATACTTTGTCAAATTATTTTGAAGTGGAGTCTCCAGATGACCAAGTTTATTTCAAACAAACAAGAGCATCAAACAAAACTAAAACAAGAAGGAAAACAAAAAGTTGTTAGATTATTCTGTACAACAAGGGATGTATATCAGAGATTTCTTCTTCTCCAATACTTTCAAGTAGGCTACAAGGAGCAATAGGATTTCTCCTGGTAGTATACTTCAAAGAATTTTCAAATGGAGTCACCACTTGGAGAGTAAGCGAACAATGAAAAACCAACCCAAGTTAAAAAAAAATTAGGGAGAAAATTTATTACTTAGTTTTTAAATAACAAATTAAGTTAAGTCATTAAGACCAAGGATAAAAGACTTATCCCCAACAACGATGCTAAATATGTTTCCTTCCTTATACACACTTGCAAACGTAGACTAAGTCTCAATCCACTTAGTGTGTCCTCGAAGGCATAATGCCTAAGTTCAAGCCCACGGTCACCTCTAATTGAAATTCTTATGTCTAGGCTTACTCTTAGGGAAGCCAAGGGGGGTAGACCCTAGTTACTATGTGAGTTATTAGATGGGTTATAGGAGTTAATTTTAATTTGTTAAAGGTTGGGTGAAACTAGCCTATATGAGAGGCAACAATGCAAATGCAAAACTTTAATGCAAAAACAAACCTTTCCCTAAGACAACTAAGACTAGTGCCTAAGGTTGGGAAATGGGGTCAACTAAGTTATAAAAAGAGATCTAAACAAAGAAAAGAATAACTTTACAAATTATATTAGATACAAAAGAATTACAACTACAACAAATAAATAATAGTTAGATGATTAAACAATATACAAAAGTATAACTACTTACAAATGAAATGAGTCAAGCACTAGTTAGATCAATCATAATAGTGAAGCAAAGATGAACTAACTCTTCAATGGAATTTACAGATAAAAAAAAGGAAATAGCTCAAGAAGCATTCACCACCAACATTACTTGCAAACCAAGCTTGAAGTGCCCCAATGAAAGGTGCACAACTTCAAGGAGGTAACTAGAAACACAAGTGCACAACTTAAGAGGAACCAAGAGATGAAAGTAAAGCCACCAATGGGCACAAGTGCACAACTTAAGGGATGAAAGATAAAACTTGAAAGAGAAGCCTCCACAGGCACTGGTTCACAACTTAGGATGAATTACTCAATCACAACAATGCTCAATTAAAATACTTGAAAGATGATGCTTGAAGTAAAGGTTGCATAAAATAAAAGAGCATAAACCACTTAGATAATATTAATAAGTTAAGGCTTAGGTTATTGTGAATTGATTTTAGATTTGAAATTATTTAAGTTGCAATCCTAGACTAGGTGACTACCCCAATACTCCTACCACTTTGGAAAAAAAGACTGTTGGGTGCTCAAGAAGCAAGGAAAACAAGGCCTCACCCTAGCTCCATAGGTCAACCCAAAAAACTTGGGTGTTCAACAAGGGGGACGCCTAGAGCTGTGAGATCATCCCTGATCTAGCACCCCAAGTCACCTCCACAAGCCTCCTTTTTGGTGGCTAAAGTTGTATCAGTAATGGGTGATCTAATTAGGCTAAGTAAATTGTTTCCCTTAGACCCTAAAGTAAATTCATTAAGAAATTAAAAATTACTTGTGTTGAAAGCTTGAGCAAATGAAATAACAAGTTCTTAAATAAAATGTACACGAAAAAGAAAATGCCTCCAACGGCTTACGCAAGGTAAATAGATGATTCTAACTAGTTATATATTCACATGAACTTGAAAGGAAAAGAACTAGAAGCATGAAACATAAACCATGGAACTATATAACAAGCTAAACTAGCCTTATGATATAGCATGGGTGGCAAAGCCAAGTCTCTTTGCTAGGTGTAGGCAAAAGAATGCAAGAAAATAACTTAACCTGAAAAAGAGACAAGTAAACCTAGCCACACAACCTTGTCTTAAGGACAAGTGGGGCAAACAAATAAAACTTAAAACATAAAAAAAATCTAATTTCTAGCCTCACGATATAGAATGGGTGGCAAATCCAAGCCTCTTTTCTAGGTGTAGGCACAAGAAATAAAAAATTGCAGAAATTTAAATAAACTTGAGAAATGCAAGCCCTAGAGACTCTCTTGGGGCTTGCTTACAATGTGAGAAAGTAGAGGAAGAGGAGTGTATTCAATACCCTAGATTAGGAGGTTACTCTTGGACATTTTATGGCCCCAAATGGGCTATAGAACCTCCTTATTGGTTCATACCTGCAACAAATCAACAAGCAAAACTTGCTGGAAAAGTTGCAATAAGACCAAAATCTTGGGAAATTTTTTGTTAGAACAAACCAAAAATTTTCTATGTAAAAATCAGAAAGTATAATACGTTTAAATGCTCTATTCAAGTATGTTAGAATGCCAAAATAAGTATAGAAAAGAACAGAAATAAAGAACATAAATATTTAGAGGTTTTAAGTGGGTGAAATGGAAAATTTCCAGATCTGAAATCTTCACATAAAACCCTTAGGTAACTTGCAAATATTGTGAGAAAAACTACAAAAATAGAGAGGATGTGAGTAGATCTAGATGGTAAAACAAAATACTTTGCAATACCCAAATAAATACTTCACTAGATCTATGATAATACTACCACAAATCTACCCAAGCAAAATACTTTGCTTGGAGTTCCTACTCTAGATCTATAACTAAAACATGCACAAGAAAGAGAACTATATCAAGATCACCTCAATAGTATATGGCACCAAGAAGACCTTCAACACCATGGATCCTCCAAAAATTTATTTATTAGAATAGAAGCAATCTTGAGCAAATACTTGCCACAAGCTTGAGAAGAAAGAATGAGAACAATAAGAGAGAGAGAGAGAGAGAGAGAGAGAGAGAGAGGAGTGGGAGAAATTTTGGAATAGTAACAATAGCTTAGAGTATATGTGAAATGAGGGGGGTGAACATTATTTTATACTTGGGAGAGGAGAGAGACCCCTCTTGGATGATTTACAAGTGTCACTGATGCCAACCCCCCTTCTCCTTGGGCTGCGCAACCTCCTGATCAAGGATATTCAATTCTTGGAGCTGAATTAGCTCTCTGAAACCTTAATGGTCTAAAAAGTAAATAACCACAGGTCTCTTCAGTCCTTTGATGCAAGTTCTATGACACTCGCAACCTCTCCCTTCGCACTACTAGGCGATTAGTGTTTAGGTGCTAGCTCCTCCTCCATTAACTCCTTCCCGCATATGACCTACGAATGTGACCTGGGGACTAGGTTTCGAGCGCTATGGGACTTTGTACTTCGCAAAATCATGAATTAGTTCTCCTCTCTTCTTCTGATGTCTGAAATTTCAAACCCCGCTTGCCTCATATCAATGGTCGACAAATTTCTGTGTTTCAACGGTCCAAATCAACTCTTCGCAAATCAGGACTTCTCGGTTCACGAAATTGGAAAACAACTCTCTTATCCTTTCCAAATATATGGATCATATTTAACCCTTCTAAATCAACGACTGTGATTTATTTCGTAATTTGGACTTCAAGAGTTTCAACTTTCAACCTTTGATTTCCTACGAAATGCACAGATTCTTTCCGTGTGTCCTTCTGAATTATATGACTATAATTTACTTCGAACTATCCAATTGTCAACGTTTATTTCAGCCCTTCGACTCTCCCGGCTTCAGGAGTTTCAAGTCTCAATCTGAAAATATCGAAGTGATTTCTCCGGAGTTCATAATCTATCGCCATGTATCCTTCTGGATTATACGGTCCATATCTCCTTTGGGTCTTCGACAATCTCTCCTCCTATGTATACACAGAGCTTAAAGCTCATGTACTTTTCCTAAATCTAACGGTCTGAAATAATTCAGCTCCTCTTGGATAGATATTCACCCTTCACCTTTCCCAACCTTCGCAAATTCTTCTTCTGAAAGATTTCTTTGACACAGTCAATTCCTGGTTCTGTGTACTCGCAACCAACCTCTGCACTTTCTTGCGAGAAAAACCCGAGTTATTTCTCCAAGTCAAAGACTTTTCATACACACTCCTTGCACTTAACATGCACACTCTGTATACAAAAGTTCCACGCTATCTCTTCTGAGCTTTGAGTCGAACAAGACTCTCTCACACACACTCCTTGCGTTCAATATGCACTCCTTGCATAACTTACAGAAGATAAACAATTGAAACTTATTCAATTCTTCATAAGTTCATCCATTCACCATGAACATCATACACCCACAAAATTTATAACAACAGTAAAGTTGTAAACAATATCAACACTGTACAATTGGATCAACTTCCTCTGTTCTATTCATACCAAAAAACATGATTACACCTCTATCTCTTATAGTCATTATAATTAGAAAACTTATCTAAGGACCCAGAGTCCTTTTTCTCTTCTTCATCCTATCTAAATTCTATCACCTTCTACTCTAGCAGTTACCTACTCAGCTTAATTAATGCAACCTAATGACTCATACGGGCTAATATCCTACACCTGTAATATATTACAATCATGTAAGGATTTACAATAATCCATCAATTCAAAATGGTGGCCCGACTTTACATACAACTAATTAATGAACAAGAGATTCAAAAAGATCTCCACACCGCTACCAAGCTAGTTAAGAGTCAGTTTGGCTCTTTCAATGTGTTGAAGTGTCGACTTTGCTTCCACATATTCTTTTCTTGATGTGATAGTGATGCTCCTACATCATAATCCTCTGGCCAAAATATTCATGGACTCCTGTCCATGAGCTCTCTCACTGTCTTTCCATGCTTCAAAATATCAGGTTCAGTTACCCAACTTGAATCTTCCACAGGGTGATCCTTCCACTTACCAAATATTCAAGATGTATCTTTCTTCTGGTTTTCCTTCCAATTCTCTGTTCGAATATTTTATCCACTTGAGGTTTTTCTACTGTGGGCATCTGTTCTTCCCACTGAATCTCTTCCTGATCATCTAATTCTCTTGCATCATCTCTGCTATAAGGATACAAGTCTGCAACGTTGAATATTGGTGATATCCCAACATTGTCCAACAACTCGATCTCATAAGAATTTGCTTCAAATTTTCTAAGGATATTGCATGGTCCTATCTTCTTCATCTTCAACTTATTATATGTTCCTCTGGGAAACCTCTCCTTTCTCAAATGAGTTAAATATTCATCTCCCACTTCAAATTGAACTTCCCTTCTTTTCTGATCAACTCTGTCCTTATACTTCTGATTACTATCCTGTATCTATTTCTTAACTTGATCATGAAGTATTTTCATTTATGTAGCAAAATATTCTTCTCCAGTGCTCCTGAATTCATCTTGTTTCAACTCTCTCAATTCTGAAATCCCTCTTGACTGTCTTCCATATACTATCTCAAATGGAATTTTTCCAATGCTTCTATTAACTGAATTGTTAAATGCAAATTCTACCTGTGCTAGAATCTGATCCCACTAACGACCTTGTTCAATGACTAAACTCCTTAACAAATTTCCCAGACTTCTGTTCACCACTTCAGCCTGTCCATCTGTGTGAGGGTGATATTTTGAACTAAAAGATAAATTAGTTCCCAACTTCTTCCATAGAGTCCTCCAAAAGTGTCCTACAAACTTAGTGTCCCTGTCTGAGACTATACTTCTGAGCAGTCCATGTAATCTCACAATTTATCTAAAAAACACATTGGCTATGTGTGTAGCATCATTTTTCTTCTGGCATGGTATGAAATGTTCCATCTTAGAAAATCTATCGACTACAACAAATATGGAGTCACTTCCTTTCTGGGTTCTAGGTAATCCCAAAACAAAATCCATACTAATTGCATCCCAAGGCCTTTCTGGAATAGGCAATGGCTGATACAAACCAGTGTTTTGTCTCTCTCCTTTTGCATGTTGACAAATCTTACATCAATCTACAAATTTCTTCACATATTCCCTCATACCTGGCCAATAATACAAACTACTCAGTTGTGCAAATGTTTTGTCATGACCAAAATGTCCAGCTAAACCTCCACTATGTTTTTCTTTCAATAAATTATCTCTCATTGAGCTTCTTGGTATGCACAATCAACTTCCTTTAAACAACAATCCATCCTAGATCAAATATTCTACCCATGAGTTTTTATCCCTCAACAAAGGATTTCCATATGCTTCATAAACCTCCTTAAAGTCTGGATCTTCCCAATACATTTCCTTAAGGTGCTCAAATCCTAAGGTCTTCACTTGGAATTCCTGTAAAACCAAACTCCTCCTACTCAAAGCATATGAAACTTTATTATCACTTAAAAATATATGTTTAATGACAAAAGTAAAATTCTGCATGGATTCTACCCACTTAGCATGCCTCTAATTCAACTTCTCTTTCCTAGTAATAAATTGCAAAGCTTTATTATCACTATAAAAGTCAAATGATTTTGGAATTAAATAATGTCTCCATTTATTCAAAGCTTGAACCAATGCATAAAAATCCTTGTCATATGTAGAATATTTCTCCTTAGTGTCATTCAACTTTTCACTAAAATAAGCAATTGGCCTATTATCTTCACTCAAAACTGCTCCAATGGCTATTCCACTTGCATCACACCTCACCTGAAATGTTTTTCCAAAATCGGGTAAAACCAAAATTGGTTGTTCTGTTATCTTTTTATTATCACTTAAAAATATATGTTTAATGACAAAAGTAAAATTCTCAAGCATGGATTCTACCCAATTTAGCATGCCTCTTAATTCAACTTCTCTTCCTACAAATTGCAAAGCTTTATTATCACTATAAAAGTCAAATGATTTTGGAATTAAATAATGTTCCATTTATTCAAAGCTTGAACCAATGCATAAAAAACTTGTCATATGTAGAATATTTCTCCTTAGTGTCATTCAACTTTTCACTAAATTAAGCAATTGGCCTATTATCTTCACTCAAAACTACTCCAATGGCTATCCCAATTTGCATCACATCTCTCCTGAAATGTTTTTTCAAAATCTCGTAAAACCAAAATTGGTTGTTTCATGATCTTCCATTTTTCACCTTGAAACTTTTCTACCTCCTCTCAGTCTAAATAAAAGATTCTATGTTTCTTTCCTTCACAAGATCCATCATGGGTGCAATATTATACCACTAAATTTTTTTATAAACTTTCTATAAAAACTTGTTAACCCATGGAAACTTCTCACCTCAAATATGCTCCTTGGTGACGACCATTCTTTGATTTCTCTCGCCTTCTTTGGATCGATCTTCAATTCATTGGAAGATATCAAAAAACCCAAATATATGAGTTATGTCTTGATAAAAGAACTTTTCTTCAAATTTATTAACACCTTTTCTCACTGCAACCTCCACATCACTAATGTCAAGTGCTTTAGATTTTCTTCCTCTGTTTTGCTGAAAACTAATATATCATCCAGATATACAATGAAAAATTTACCTATGAAGTCTTTCAGTACTTCATTCATCAACCTCATAAATGTGCTTGGAGCATTTGTCAATCCAAATGGCATGACTAGCCATTCAAACAAATCTTCCATTCATCCCCCTCTCTCATCCTTATATGATGATATCCATTCTTAAAGTATAATTTTTAAAAGTAACTTGCTCCAGTCAAACAATCCATCAAATCATCCATCTTGGGTAAATGAAATCTATACCTGATGGTAATCTTGTTGATGGATCTAGAATCTATACACATTCTCCATCCTCCATCCTTGTTTGAACTTAACATAGTTGGCACTGCACATGGGATTAGACTTTCCCTAACTAAACCTTTATCCAACAACTCTTGAAATTTCTTCTTAACCTCTTCATTCTCTCAAGGTCTCAACCTATACGCCGCTTTGTTTGGAAAACTAGCTCCTGGAATCAAGTCAATATGGTGGATAATACTCCTAATGGGTGGTAATGAGTGAGGCAACTCATACACTACTATGTCATCAAAATTCTCTAACAATTCTTGGATTTCTTCAGGTAAATCATTCATAGAAGTATTGGTAAGGATAAATTTCGGCTTCCTCACTACAACGAATTGCATTTCTTGATCTTTCTTGATCTCCTTCAAGAGTTCCTTCCCACTCATGAGAAGTATTCTTGTGCTGGCTTCTTCCTTTCCTTTCTTCTCTTCTATTGGCAGTAACATGTGGGTTCTACCACTTTTTTCTAGAGTATACGTATTTTTCCTCGCATCATGAATGCCATTCCTATCAAACTACCATGGTCTCCCCAACAAAATATGACAAACATCCATAGGAATTACATCACAAAAAATCTCCTCTTTATAGCCTCTTATTTTAAATTCAACTTTGCATTGTTGACTTATCATTACTTGATGTCCTTTCTGCAACCACGATACTTTATATGGAATTGGGTGTGCAGTTGTCTCCAACTCCTAATTCTCCACCATTTATGTAGAGATTAAATTATCAGTGCTCCCACTGTCTATAATCATCTTGCAAACTTTGTCCTTTGTTTTACAAGCAGTCCTAAACAACCTCGTTCGCTGAACTGAGACTTCTATTTCCTTCTATGGATTAAGAATAAATTTCCTCATCATAAGGTTCTGTCCTCCTTTTGCTACTTCTTCTTCCACATTCTTTTGGGCTTCAGAAATGTGTGATTCTCCTCCTCCTTCTTTATTCCTCTCGAGGCATTCCCAAGACATGTGTCCCGTCTTTCCACAGGAATATAATTTAACTCCACCTCCTCTACCTCTTCCTCTTCCTCGAGGAAAAGAATTTCTCCCACCAAATGGTCTTCTTCGGGAACTTCCTCCTCTTTCAAAGTGGCTATATTATTTCTCAATATCATCCTTGGTTTTTGGTGCCTTATCATAGACAATTCCCTTACCTCTAATTGAGCCTCTTCTTCTGCTTCACTGACTCTGGTTCCTGGCCAACTTTTCTTCTGCCTTCAGTGTAATCTGATAAGCATCTTCCACTGTCCTCATAGTCATCATACTGATCGCATCCTAGATTTCATATCTCAAGCCATTTATATACCTATAAAATTTTTCATCATCCTTCTCTCTTTGTCCAGTCCTAATATTCAGTCTATAGAATTCTTCTGTATATTCTTTCACTGTCATACCCCTCTGTCTCAGGTTCTGCAAATTTTTGAACAGGTTTATCTGGTAATCCTTAGGTATGAATTTAGCCTTCATTTTGGCTACCATCCTATCCCAATTCTTTATCTTTTGTTTACCTTTTCTCCTTCTCTCTACCTACAGTTCATCCCACCATAGTGCTGCATGTCCCTTAAATCTGGTGACAACATGTCTCACCTTCTTTCCTTCATCAACATCTTCATAGTCAAAATACTTATCTATGGACCTCATCCAGTCCAATATCTCTTCGACATCCAAATTACCTTCATACATTACGACATCCATCTTTTCTCTATCTCCCAACTTCACAACAACTTTCAATAAGCATTCTTCAACCGTATGTTCCCCTGTAGCTTCTTCAAATTCTAATTCTTCGCTTTCTGCATCAATGACATCTTCAATAGCAGGGGTTCTTCTTTGCATTGCTTCCATCGCTTCCAACCTTGCACGAAGCTCTCTCATTTCTATTCCCACAACACGGTTTTCCATAGGTGGATATACACGAATCCTTGGTGACATTATTTCAACTATATATATATATATATATATATTAATACACAGAATACAACTTCAAACTTTTTCAGTATTTGATACCACTTGATTCCAACCCCACTTCTCCTTGGGCTACGCAACCTCCTGGTCAAGGATCTTCAATTCTCGAATCTGAATTAGTTCTTTGAAACCTTAATGTTCTTGTTTGTAAATAACCATAGGTCTCTTCAGTCCTTCAGTGCAAGTTCTATGACACTCGTGACCTCTCCCTTTGCATTACCGGGTGATTAGTGTTCAGGTGTGTTGGCAGCCAACCCAATTTTTTTGATTTCTCTCAAAAGCTGCCTACACCCCTTGTC